>JAMKCH010056014.1:0-10036 GCA_023653785.1 Ophioderma brevispina
ACTACGTAAAATCAATATTGGTCGACCAAAATGGAGCACTTATTTTATCCCAAATCCAAACCCACCACATTTTAACAGGGTAAATGACAAAAAATAGCTTTCTTCAGATTTTGACCACTTACATTAAAACCTGGGGTTCTGTGATGAGGCTATTAGTGATCGGGCCATGGACCTTTATGCTGGGGTATTCAATACAAATGACCATACGGAAAAGTGCCAAAAACATGGGTCTCATTTTCAACCTTCTGGTTTATCAATGACCCCCTTTTTTCATGCCAATTTTGGTATAGCAATGGGTCAAATTTGTTGCAAAATTAGTCAAATTTCGTCAATCAAAAGCCACCATTTTCTAAAAATTGTTGAAAAATTGGCCTAATTTCCTCAACCTGAAGCCAAAATTTTCCAAATTTGCTAAAAAGTTCAAAATTTTGAGGAAAAATGGAAAATTTGTATTAAATTTGCCCAAAGTTTATTACAACTCTGGTATAGCTATGGGTCCCTTATTTGGAAAAAATTGGTATAGAGTAAGTCCCATTTTAGTGCAAGAGTTTTACCAGGTATCAAGAAAACATGGATAGTCAATATGCCTGTGGGATATGAAATGCTAGATCACCCTACCTTTCTTTTGACTCCATTGATCCTTAGTATCACCATGTACTTGCCGCAAGGGTTATACATCGGATGGCCTTTCTTGTCCTGAGGATAAATTATGCTAGGTAAATGGGAAAACAGATCAACAACCACACATACAAAATAATTAGATACAAAATATCAATTAATTGTGCATTCTGATTAATGATTGGCTGCTGTTTTTGGGCAAACAGAATTACATTTTGTGTAATAAATGTAACAGGCAACATCCTCAATAAGTATTTAAAAATGTACACTGCTTAAAGGTGCAACGACAGATTTTGAGGCACCCAAATATTGTGTCATAATAATAATTTCATATAGATTAGACACTCAATAGATTTCTTACCTTGTGTTTCACTACAAAAATGTCTTAAAAGTGGAAAAAAAAACGTGATTTTGATTTGCTTATATTTCAATGTAAAACATACGCTGAATTTCGTATTTGCTCCTATACGAAATTACAAATTTCACAATTTTTGTATCAAAGAAACATTTCTCAGCTTAATCCTTTCAGATGGGGATATTTTTGATGGAAAGCCTTATATCAGGGCAAAAATCAGTACTTTCAACTTTTTTTAGGGACACCTGACATGTGAAATCTCTCGTTAAGGTGCATTATATAATTTCCAATTTGTGTTGATTCCATAAGTGCACTTTCATGCAAGAGAATACAAATCCCCCATGGCCTACTGTATTGTAACTTTCTGCCCATTTAAAGACAAAATGACAAAGTTTAACTGTTTCGTGGATAAGAACAAACACAACACTTTGCCTAGGACAATGCTTTAAAAAGTATACAAACTTCAGCAACCTTTTTAGTAAGTCTGGGTGATAAAAATGACGGACTTGTGAAACTCCTTAATTTTGTAAGTACAACACCACTAAGTCTTGTGAAACCTGATTTGTAGCATCATTAGTGTCAGGTCAGGTTTCCTTTGAGGGCCTGCTACTGGTATCCTGGTAACCAGTACTACCTGTTCCAGGGCCGAGCTAGTTGTCAGCGGCTAAACCGTCACCCCCATCGGATTTCTGATGAGGAGGGTAGCTGGTTACCCTGGTAGAATGAAAAAGAAGATCTACCTACAAGGGCGTCAGCTCTGGAGAGCTAATGGCGGCCATCCAGCACATGCTGCCTTGCATGGTGGGCGTGGTTGCCCAAAGGCTAGGCCCACCGCCAAAAACTGTGGATTGATGCCAGGAAGGGCATCCGGTCAATTATCTTTTGCTCCAATAAATCCTCACACAGCATTTTTGCTGAGTGAGGTGTATCCGGCCACCCTCGTTAACGGGGACAAAACCGGATTTAAAACTTTGGTGTAACTAACTAACATTCCTAGCAGTTGACACTTTGATCATTCATACAAACTGACCCACTGACATCACAAATCCATCCCAACAGATTAACACATAAACCCCTGGGCACTATCTACCTATCTATATGGCATCTAACGCACTATTTTTGAATTGGTTTGTTTGGAGATAACTCTTAGTGACCTCGTCAATCGCCAATCATATTGAACTGATTTACATAAATTGATTTGTTTTTACTTAATGGCAAATTTATATATTTTTGAAGTGGTTATAAATATCATTCTTATATTATTATTTATCACCGGTACTTTGTTATTCTGTCATTATCACTTTTCAAAATAATTACTGTTTAATTTTTGCAACTGATGTTTGTTTGATTGACAAATAAAATCTGAAATCTGATAACATCATGTAATAAGCAAATCAGAGATACTGTAAGAATGCTGATATGTTTACCCAAGATTAGAAGCACTATTTTGATGTTACTCAGATTGCCATCTCATTTTTTGGTCCTGTATGGACCAATCAGACAGATTGTATCATAGGTGCTAGTGTCCAGGGGGTTAAAAGACATGCATTTTGACCTACCTGGTTATGACCTTCTTTTTAAATCTCCTCTCATAGTTGGCTGTAATTGCTAATGATGCTAGGAAGGAACAATCTTGCACGATAGTCTGTTGACAGTAAATAAGGTATCAGAATTTAACAACACCTTAACACAATTGTGTCATATTGTGTGATTGTGGTTCTTATAATATCAAACATTTTACAATATACATAAACATAAAATACATTACAATGAATATTTTATTTTTAAAAAAAAATTACACAAATTTATGAAGAGTGATTAAAAAGGACATATATAAATACAAATCAGCCTCAGGATATTTGGGATATTTATCACCCAAAGAGGTTTTATATCTTGAAATCATTTTTTCATGTATAGGACATATATTTCCTACATATAAGAGCAAAGTCAATACAATCAATAAGAATGTGTTTTACAATAGAGCACAATTATAAGGCATACACTGAGGAATTGGTTCATTTCTAAGTAAATATGCAAGGGTCAAATATGTATGACCAATTTTATTTCATACTAAGACAATTTTGTCCCTTTGTTATATGGTAAGTAATTAGATAAATCATAACTATACCAAATTAGAATAATTCATTATATACCACAAAATACCACAGTAATAAAAAAACAACAAACTGCACCATAGGATACAATGTACAGGGCTGCCGAGAGAAATTGCAGGCCCAGGAGAACCTTGGATTTATAGGCTTACATGGCGCGGGATGGGTGCGAGATGTACGTGAATGTACCACACTTGATATGTCAATGATAAGGTCACATACCACAAACTACCACAAAATATTGTAGATTCTGTAATTACCATATGCCAAATACTGCAACATTACATTGTGTGGTCTTTTGTGGTCTAAAGCTTGTTTAGAGTTTAACACCAAGTGCGTACACCAGCGCTGTTGCTGCTATTGCAATTGGGCATGACACGTACGCTATTGAATCACCTTCACACAGAACCCATTTTCAACCTTTGACCCACAAAAATGTAGGGAACATATTGAAGAATCATCTACATGATTTAATTTTTAATAGTTGAAAACATATGGTTACGAACTGTATCAATGCGCATGGTTTCAGTTTGGATGTTGACGTTTGAACTTTGCTTTGTTTTTGTTAGCCATTTGACTGACAGAAGAGGTCACCACTGACTTTAAATGTTTACTTGAAAACTAATCATGAACAATGGCTACCGAGCCAGATTCTTAAAAGCAGTGTACCCAGAGTCTAAAGGTACTAGTCACATACAACGCTAGCTCTATGGAACCACCTTTTTGGATGCATTATTGTGTGAACTTACAAAGGGGGGAGCAAAAAATTTTAAGGATTGAAAAAAGAAAAAAATGCATCCCCTTTTTTTCAATCACAGTCCATTTTTTTTGCACTGTTGGTATTTGAAATTTGTTGTAGTAAAGACCCCCGGAAGTGGCTAAACGTAAACTGCATAGTCAAGAATACGATTTTTAAATGCTTTGTTTATTAATAAAATTCGAGATCCGACTTTTTTTCCAGGTATCAGAAACATCATGAAAGCATCCTCCACAAGACCCTCTTAAAATGCTTAAGTGGGCTGTTTTTTCACATGGAACATAAGAAAGTATTGATATGACCTTAACATTAGCATTTAGAATTGATGCTGCTTTTGATTTTTGAAAAAAATGGACTGATTGTGGCTTATAGACACGCAATTTTCTCAAAAACTCCCTAAAATTTTAGGCCTCTTGTCCAAAAATTTTGGTAGTTTTAATGTCAAAACGCAACCCATTTGGTCTAAAAAAATCATTTCCTTATAAGGCCATAAAATTGGGTTTCCGAAATTCATTTCTCCGAAACCCCAATTTTTTGAAAGCTTGTATACTGGTTCCATTATTGCATAACTCCTTATCCCTTGTCGTTATCACGGAAAATTTTATGATAATCACTCAATGGTAACAATACTTGTGCTACACATGCCTACACATCAGAAACAACAAAGGTGGCTAGCTGGTCTGTTTCAATTAACTTAGATTCTAGTTTTTAATTATTTCAAAAAAATGCCCCCCCCCCCCCCCCCAACGCCCCCCCCCGCCCCCCCCCCCCCCCCCCCCCCCCCCCCCCCCCCCCCCGCCCCCACCCCCCCCTCCTCTGACGTTCGAAATAATCACGAAACGAAAGTTTTGTGGTAACCCTTGGACCTCAGACGGTTTTTACATACAAAGGAATGAAACAGTTTAAAACCTTCAATCAGTGAAATTGGGGTATTTCCGCCTAGTTTTGAAAATGAGCGAATAAGGTTTGGTACCATTAGTAAATTACGTTTTTTGGAAGGTTCCATTGACTCCTCTTGGTAGGTATGTACAGTTTGTCGTTGAGGATATGATTCACGATCAATATTGCCACCACTGGTTATGAAGTGAATAATGGCCAACCTTGTTCCAAACCTGATCAAATCCGAACCGTTTTGATTTGCATTGGAATTTTACAATACAAACGAGAGATATCCAGAGCCAAGGTGTCACCCACTGCATTGACTTGAATGAACACGGCATTACAGGAGGAGCTGTAATGATTCGTTTTGTTTCATAGACCAATTGATAAAACAGACAAGCTTTTAAAAGTATCGTAATTGTCAACGTGCATTTATATATGCCCATACATTAATGCACGCGCAAAACACCTGAAATCCTAGCAAGGTCCACGAATCAATACTTGTTCGTAACTTGCTTTGAAGCGCCCCTAATACGTTAAATGGGTTGTACCATCAAAGTTTCAACAGAGTCAGTTTGTTGTCGTTTGCCAATAAAATTCCAGTGAAAATTGAAGCAAAATCCAAAGAAGAAATTCTTTTATCAAGTTGGAATCCCAATGATCTTTTTGGGTCCAATGGTGAATAACATCTTTTCTTTGGTGAATTTGTTTCGAAAGCGTATATTTTTTTTTAAATAATTAATAAAAAACCGACATCGAATTTAATTGAACAGACAGAATAGAAAGCCTTATTGTGTTTTGTACATGGCCCTTTCTCATGTGTAGGAGCCACGCAGCTACCACCGAGAAGACATTGATTACCGACCCATTAGACTACTCTCCGGCCAGAATTCTGTGTTTTTACCGCATAGACGGATAGTGTACACACAGTGGCTGTCTACACCGTTGCAAAATAGCTATGGGGTTAAATCGGCTCTCAGCGCATATGGCATTTCTCATGGCAAATTTTTTTAAATATATATTTTTTGGCATGTACATTTTAAGCATGGGGGTTTTGACTATGCCCAATTCGAATTTCATAATGATTTTCCTCAAAAATGATTTTTAAAAATGCTACAAAAAGATCAAGTGTAGAGCACCCTTATTTTGTCTGCTATCAAAATGGTGGAGGATAGATACCTGGTAGCTGCGTGTCTACTCCAGTATTGTCTACACCATATCCACCTTCTCTCCACCTAGTGGGCCAACTACAGGGGTAGCCATTCGGATAGGTACTGTATAGTAGACGCATCACTGTATACCTAATAACTGTGTACTTTGGAAGCCTTATCTTGCAGCTATTGCATCGCAACTAGTACTGTGCAGTAGCTGCTGCGGCAGACGTGCTGTAGCTGCCACATAGGCTACCACGCGAGTAAGAAAACGGCCATGTATAAAACATTTTAAATGGTTAACCGAACAGAACTTGACCCATTTAAATGGATATACAAAATGTTAGGTCCCTCTGTATCAAAATAACTTTCACCTTTACCCCTCAACTGTAGGTCACAGAGAGATCACCATACAAGACACAATCACAATGGTTGATTTATTTGTTCGATTTGAGCATGATTCAAATTGTTTACCCTTTTCTGACCTATGTCCCCAAATCTGATGTCCCAAGGGGTCAAGAGGCCTGTATATTTCTCACCTGTCGTATACTAAATGCAGATATAGCATATATCATCTTGGGGTCGCTGCAGTAGTCTGATGGTCTCACCCATCGGTCTAGCCTCTCCTTTTGTTTGGCAGCCAGTATTAATTTACCACATTTGTCCCTGTTACAATGGGAACAAAAGACAAAAAAATAAATGACACCTTTGACTTTCCCATCACTTTAATTGCAACACAAATCTCATCAGCTTTGGAATGGTATACACAGCTGTTTGACCCCATGCAAATCGTCTCTTATTTTTAGCGCAATTTTAAGCAGTGGTGACACAATTTTAACAACTGATATAAGTAGGAGCATGCAAGAGCTATTACCTCTGCAAAAATCAGAAAAATCCATTGTGGGAATCTTGCCATATAGGCCTACAAAGGTCATAATTTGTATGTTATAGTGCCCTCTATATGCCCATTTTCCATAGAGACGTGTTAAACTAGATTTGTAAGAAAAATCATATTTACCCGCAACGAAATTTCGTAAAATTTACACAGGATGCAGTCAGTGGTATAAATAATTCAAATTAGTTGTCAAAAGTGTGTCGCCATTGATATTTTTTTTTTATTCTGGTTTTGTCATAATAAATGAGCCTTTCAAACAGCTGTGTATAAAAACAATCAATAAACCTTTTATCATTGAAGAGGTTCATCAGGATCAATAGATAAACATCATCAATTGAGTTTCTATTACACTGATCTGAAGATTGTTCACTTACTTGTGGACGTTTCAGTAACAAGCTTTTGTTTTCATAAGTGCTTAGGTGATACTGCTAATCCCAATGCTAGTGTAGCTTCTTCTCCCAGCAACGGTGTTGCCAGTTGATTTGGCAGCTAGAGATTTTTTAGTGGTGATCATCAGTTCATCAAAAACATGTGAAAATTGATACTTCCCCTCATCTCGATTCATGGTGATGCCCTTTCTTTTTCTTATTTTAATTGCCTCCTTGATCCATTCATTTATATCTATCTTGCTCTGTGCCTATGACCTGCACCTTTCCCATCCTTAACATGATTCTTTTCTGCTACGTGGTCTGTTATGGCTGACTTGTGAATAGTGGAAATTGATTCTTTTCTGCTGGCCAGAGTGGTGACATTTTTGCTCACTTTTTCAACTTCTGTTTTGTGTTCTTCTGCAAGTCTCACCAATTGATGCAAGGGCTATTGTAGCTAGCATCAGTTTATTGTTGGGATCCTGTTTATCTTAAGGGTGGACCAGCAGGTTCCAGAGAGTATTATGTGATTTCATTGCCTCTTTGTTGCTGAAACGTCCACAAGTAAACAATATTTGGATCAGAGTAATAGAAACATTGGTTACAAATAGTACTTTCAATCAATGTTGTGCCCGCTGGGATGACAGCTTGCTGATTGTCTTTCTCCCGCATCTCTATCCCAACTCTCAACCCCGCTGCCATGGCCAGTTTCAATTGGTATACTGTATCGAGATGTTTATTTTCTCTCAATTGCGCGTCTAAGTCATGACCGTACGCAGGCCAATTCACGCCTCAGCATAGCAACAAGTTGAACAACAACAGCTAATTTTAGATCAACCAATCACGGTTGCGTGTAACGATCCAAACAGGCGCGTATGTGAGTGCGTACACTGTAGCACACGCGTTAGCAATGGCAAAACCCCGCGAAAAGGAGAAACTGAACTCCTGGACAGAGTATAAATGAAGTTCGTAGAATTTTCCCATCGGACCCCATGGTCCAAAGTCGATTGCGCAGTGCATAGACCTCAAGAGGACTTCCCTGTTGGGTCTATATGAGACACTAACCAAATATACCTTTTGAAATTTCTCTCTTTTCTCAAAGGAATGTCCTGTGCCTAAACTCCTGTTCCTTGATACAAGGTACATAATAAAACCTTTCATTAACTCATTCTCAGGGCTATCATAGACTCTTAAAGTATTCTGATGGGTGAGTCTGCCTGGCATGAGGAAACCCCAGTGACCACCGCTGACACCAAATTATAATGGGCCACTAAACCGATGGTAGATTGACACCCATCCTTCGATCACACTACTTCACCGAGGTATACATCTACATTATCCTCTCAGCCCTGCCAAACCGGGACTCAAACCCGGGACCATCAGATCCAAAGTCAATTGCGCAGTTTATAGATCTAAAGAGGACTTTCCCATCTAATCATGTTTATGACACTAACACCCCTATACCGTATGACATTACGTTTGTCTTGGCTAACTTTGACATCATTTAATACTTACGTAAAAGGCACAGGATATGCAAATCTTTCTTTCAGATCAGCTTGTGAAATAAAGGGTACATACTCTCGGCCATTGATGAAAGACGTTTTTCTGTAAAGATGAAAAAATAACAAGCAGCACTTGTAATTATGTCCTTGTTAACCCTACATGATATCCAGATGACCTTTGACCCCACGTGAGGTAGTTCCAAAGCTTCACTCCCTCTAAGTCTCTTTGAAATTCATCAACATATAGAGTTACAAAGATTTAAACAGACGGTTAACTTTTTTACTCATACGTCAAGACGGACATAAATTGCACGGCTCATTTTTTCTTCTGAATACTTTCAGCAGGAAATGTAAAAATACATCGGTCCTCGGACCGCTTGTGTCGCCTGCTGTCGGGGTTTGTGAATGATAGGCCTCACATGACCTTTGACCTTGATATGTGACCTTTTACCTCATAAACAAATGAGGGATTGGATGTAAACTCCATAAACCAAGCTTGGTTCCAATTGCACTTCAACTTTTCAAATGAGGTCAATTTTACATTTTCAGCCTACATTTTCATCTTACAACTTGACCTCACATGACTTTTGACCTTGGTATGTGACCTTTGACCTCATCAACAAATGAGGGATCCCATGTTGCACCTATGACTCAAGTTTGGTTCCAATTGCACTTCAATTTTTCAAATGAGGTCAATTTTAAATTTTCAGCCTATCTTACAACTTGACCTCACATGACCTTTGACCTTGGTATGTGACCTTTGACCTCATCAACAAATGGGGGATGTCATGTTGCATCTGTGAACCAAAATTTGGTTGAGATCCATCAAAGTATGTGGATATTACAGGCAAATGTTAACCCTTTTTCACAACAACAACAGACAACAACAACAGACTACAGTGGACAAAGTGATCCCTATGCGTCTTTCTGCCTTAAGGAATCACACCACTAAATAACTCCCCATAGACTTGTGTACAAAATGACCTCTCACCAAACATCGATTTCTCGGCTATAAAGCGACTGGTTACTTCAGAACTGAATTTTTTTGGAA
The DNA here is from genome assembly GCA_023653785.1 of Ophioderma brevispina. NCBI lineage: Eukaryota > Metazoa > Echinodermata > Ophiuroidea > Amphilepidida > Ophiodermatidae > Ophioderma > Ophioderma brevispina. The sequence continues at coordinate 9,688 of JAMKCH010056014.1, forward strand.
GATTAGCACCATACCTCTTCAACAAAAATGAAAAAGTCATATGATGAAGGCCGATTTTTTTAGCTACAGAGCATCGAAAGATTTGCATGTTTTCAAAACGTTCACGCCTAGTTGAGTGTTACTAGAAACTAAAATTGTACAGATTCCCCAAACCCTCAGAAATTATATAAAAATGGCACAGACAAAATATTTACCACCCAAATGGTTTGTTACTAGTCCACACATTATGATTAATTTCAAATTTCATTTAAAAACACAACTCATCAACATTTTGTGACTCTTCATTTAGGCAAGGGCCATATTCCGGACGCCAACACTGTCTCGGCACTGACATCGTCTGCTACACCTA
>JAMKCH010056015.1:0-10171 GCA_023653785.1 Ophioderma brevispina
CGTCACCCCCCCTGACCCATCGACACCCTTTTTTTCTGACAAACCTTTTAAAAAAGAACGGAATAAACATGTGCTTTATTCCGTGAAGGGTTTCCATATTCCTAAGTGTGTCAGAAAAAGTGTTTCATAATATATATATCTACATAAACAATATGGGGTCTTGACAGCCTCCCACAGTAGTTTTTCTCCTGAGTATGTTGTACTTTTTCCCTCCAGAGCTTCTAGTAGTCCTGAACTGTCACAACAACACACGATTACGAGACATACGGCTCCACAGTATCACAGTCAAGCCCATCATCAATATAACGTGCCTCAACACCCAAATGAACCCATCTGAACAAAAACAAAAATTAGGAAGCAATATTGACATCAATATGCCATTATAAGTCTGCAAGTTTTTTTCAATCATAGTTTAAAATTTTTCGCAATACTCTTCCACAACAATCTAATCGGTGGTGTAATAACATATATGCACAGAATAAGCATGGTAGTTCTAAGATTTTTTCAAAGCTCTAATTTTCGCTCCTACATCCCAAATTCAATATTTTCCAATTTCATTTTCCATGAACCATTAGAGATATGCTTGGCACAAGTTCTATCACCTCAAGATGCAAGACCTGAAGAGAGCAGCCATTATAGAATACAATCAGTATGAGTTCAGTATTCTGCCACTACTCCGTTCGTTCCATATCAATTTACAAATGGCGTCACTCATTATTCTCATTACTGAATTGTGACGTCATATTTGTGATAACAAGCTGGGGATATTTTTGGGAAATTCTGCAATGTGTGTTCATGCCTTTCGAGAGACTTTTTTAGACCTCAAGTGGTCACAATTATATGTGAATGATAATGGGAAAATCCGGTATGGTCTCGGCTATCGAAGCTGAAACGATTAATAAGACTTTCCGTTGTTGAGTGTTTGCGCTGTTTTTATGTTTATAACATTGTGCCATGAGTCAAGCCCGGAAATTGCGGGTTTAAAAATACTCCTAAATAATCGTAGCTTATGCATAGCGTGGTCATCTGCCTGTAATTTCAATATAAATTATGGGTCAAACAATCTCTCGGGCAAGGCTAATGTAAAGTACCTGGGTGTGAATATTGACCGATGTGGTGGTCGGGGAAGCCATCGCTGAAAGTGTCATAAAAAAAGCATCTCGCGGTTGAAATATCTTACCGTCAAGCAGGCTTGCCTCAACCAGAATTTTTGGCCGTAAAATCCTGTATCTGCACTTGTTCAGTGGTCACTTTGACTCTGCGTGTTTAGCAAATGGTACTCTGGTTTGAGTCAAGTTCACAACCAGATTGCGACTACAACAAATAAAATGATCAGATTTCTTTTTAAACATTGGACCCCCGGACCCCAGGACACACATTGGTCAAATCAACTCGCTAGTCTAAATATTTGAATGTGAAACAGAGTCAAATTCTTGAAGCTAATGTCATGTCCATAAACTTTTTAACACAATAATGTGCTGACTACCTTCATGACATTTTCCAAAACTCCTGACTGATGTTCATGGATACAGCCACAAGGGGGTAGTGTTTACATTTTTGGTACCCAAAATTAAAGTCTGGCTGAATCCAGTTTTTTTATTTCAGTGTCAATAAAGGGAGTGGAATCTATTGCCCTGTCAGCATCAAACTATTTAAAAAATATATCTGGGCAATATGCAATAAGAGGCTTTTCCAATGATGTCCAATTTTTAAAAATTGTCATGCATTTTCCTCCCCTTTCCTCAACTTTTTTGGTTGTTTTCATTTTATATTCTTTCCTTCATGTTTTTGGCCATTTTGCCTTCACTTTGCTGCGTTCTCTGATGAAGACCTCATTGGAATAAGCTTGAATATTGCTTTCTGATAATAATCCCCTGGTTTTTAAATCAGTAATGTATATGTATCTTAAGTTTTAATTATTCTATTAATCTTTTTTTATTTGATGTCTCTGTTGCATTTTATGTTTTTTAAATTTTGGAAGTTTTTTAAATGATGATGTATGTTGTTTTAAACCAATAAATTTCAATCAATCAATCAATGCGCATTAATGTGACAGTAGATTTACTACTTTTTGGGGTCTTATTTATATCCATTCCTGAAACCCACAGTGTCAATCATTGCAGGTGACTTTTAGTTTTTAATAGGGACAATGCAAATATGAATCCCTATTTTCCGGTAGTGACCAAGTTTGAACTGGGAATCGCAATGGAGTATTGATTGCTGTCATAATTATAATAATAATGTGTATTTTAACGCGCGACATATCCATGTAAACGTGCTCAAGGCGAGGCGCGGCAGCCATGAACGGCCACCCGCACAAATCAGAGAGAACAACCATAATACCAGAACAATGTCTATTGTAGAAGAAGGAGGAAACCGGGAGTACCCGGCGAAAACCTGCCGGGAACGGGAACGAATATGGATCGAGAAACCAAATTCACATAAAGCCATCGAGAACGGCCCTGCCGGGATCGAACCAGGACCTCATGGTGGGAAAGGCGAGGGAAGATACGCTGCGCCAACTTTTCCAACTCATAATGGCGTGACGGTGTTTGTGGGCTGTGTCAAGCATGTGTTTGCATGACACATACAATGTACTGCATTCGGTGCGGGTATTACTTAGGTCGGTCACCCGAATGTAATACACATGCGTGAATTGCCATCGGTTGGAAATGCGTACGGTGAACTGTCAATAGAATCTTCTATACAGGCTTCAAAAGAGAGGTCTTGTTTCTGGCCACCACATTCCTTCAAACACATTGCCAGTTTTATTCCATTGCGCTTCACAGGGTGGTGGACACATACTAAATTCTTCCTTACACACTTAAAATCAATCACACTGAGTTTACCCTTTAGTCAATGCCAATCCAAACTTTATTCTTGTGAAGAAACTTTGTCTGATCACCTATCATTTGTTTTCATCGCCAAATGGGCAAGATTTTTAAACACACCGCGCGAAATGACAGAGAATAGCTGTGCAACTGCAAGCAGCAAACGCAGTAAGTTGATGCCCATGGGGACATTGCGTGTGGCAAAGGGTAGGCGTGTAAAGAGGCATTACGGTTATTCATCCATCAATTTTCACTGCATCAGAACTATTTCTAGTTGCCAAGTCTTTAAAGTCTGACTCAAGATTTCGAAATATATTTTTTGGTAGAAATAAAAATATGACAACTAAATCAAATAGTAACCGAAAATGTTAATTCCAAGTTAGAGATGAATCGGATGTTTTGTTTCCATGCATTAAACAGTATAACAGTTGGCCATAGGATACGTAATATACAAAATTTCCGGAATCTGGAATTTATAAACAAAGTTGTGATTTTCCTCATGAAGGACTTCGATTTGAGCTTTAGTTTTTCAAACAGTAGCATTATGTATAGGCAAAAACACGATTTGTTTGAAAATTGAGTGCGCCTCACGGGAAATCTCTGAGTCAGCTTTATGAGGAAGCGTGTCAAGAGGAATGTCGGTTATTCCTCAGTGTAATATGCACAGAACTAGTCTATGACAAGTCTTTAATGAGGGACGTGTGTAAAGTGGAGTACGGTTTATTCCCTCCCTGAATATTGGCACAGAACTTATCTATTGACAAGTCTTTAATGAGGGACGTGTGTAAAGTGGAATTACCGATATTCCTTCATGTAATTGGCACAGAACTAGTCAGTGACAAGTCTTTAATGAGGGACGCGTGTAAAGCGGAATTACGGTTTAGTCCTCCTGTAATATTGGCACAGAACTAGTCTATGACAAGTCTTTAATGAGGGACGCGCGTATAGAGGAATTACGGTTATTCCTCCATGTATATTGCACAAAAACCTTGCTAGTGACAAGTCTTTATGGGGATGCGTGTATGGGAATTACGGTCATTCCTCCATGTGATATTGCACAGAACTTGTCAGTGCAAGTCGTTTAATGAGGGACGCATGTAAAGAGGAATTACGGTTATTCCTCCATGTAATATTGCACAGAACTAGTCTAGGTGCAATCCTTTAATTAGGGACAGCGCATAAGAGGAATTAACGGTTATTCATCCATGTAATATTGCACAGAACTAGTCTAGAGGGACGCGTGTAAAGAGGAATTACGGTATTCCTCCCTTTAATAAATGCACAGATTTCTTTCATTTCATTTTAATTCAGTACTCATGACAATATACATAAAAATATGATAAAAAAGCAAAAATTAATATACATAATTGAGTTGCACATAATAAATGCAGCTTAAACATGCATACCATAACTGGACAGAAACTGTAAAGGTGGGTTTATAGAGGCATATACCTTAAGTACCAAGGATAGCCCAAAAAGCTTTTAATAAAAAAGCTTAATCCTTGGGGTCCTAAGCAAAAATCAAAATCTGGGGGCAGCAGACACAGAGGCAGATATTAAAACCATCTAAAACCTGAACTAAACTTAACAGAACTAGCTATATTTTTGTCTGAAGTATGAAGTGGTAACGCGCTCGTATACCCAGTTGCCGCCTTTCCAGTTGCAGTGCGCTTGTGCTTTACCTATGCGCCCGCTGAAAGTCGGTTCATTTATACGCCCGGGTTGTGTAACTTCATACTTCGAGCTGGTCAGATATAATGATGGACGTGTGTTACAGTGAATTACCTATTCCTCCATGAATATTGCATAGAACTAGTCTAGTGTAAAGACTTAAATGAGTGATTTTAGAGCTTTATTTAAGTCAAGCTTGACACCAGATTATGTCAATGCAATAATACATGGAAGAATGACCAGAATTACGTTCAATGCACGATACATGAAAATCATATACTCCCCGCTTAAAACCCGAAGGATGTTGAAATGGCCATCAACATGCTCAACTTGCTTTCAAATGAAGCGCCAAGCAGCTGGATAAATCTCTCAACCTTCCCCATCATGCTTCGTTATCATGTATTAACGGACACAGGTCAATAAGCAAACTCATAACGCTAACAACGCTCCTGGCATTTTATTATTATAATTCACCTACATACTTTTATACAGTATTTATTCCGTTCTGATTTTTTTAAGGCGGGAGTATATATTTTTTCGTGTATTAGCTAATGAACAAAGTATAGTGATCTTCAGTTGTGCTATCCCATCCTGGATGCTGCTGGTGATGGACAATCTGTAATGATATAACACTTCTTGTCATTATTTGAACAATCCTTTTGCTCTATTATTCTCCTAAGGGTGGTTTTGAACAATCCCATAATGCTTTGCAATGTGCCTATACATAATGTTACTAAACACATGGTCAGCATTATGGATAACAAGTGTTCCAAAAGTGTAAGAATTATAGGACATTTCATGATCATGCCTAATATTCCAAGTACTAATGCTTTGTAGGCAAATTAGTGTAACAGTCAGTTTTATCGTTAAAGAATCGATTTTTTTTAAGATCACATGACCCTATTGAGGTGAAATTTCCCCAAACTGGTGCATTGTGGGATTGACTCAATACCATCGGATTATCTCGGAGGGTTAAAAACAACTTTGGCATGAAAAATTTTCATTTATGGCAATTTACCACAAACCACTATATTTTGCATTTATTTTTTTGTACCTGTTGAGTTTTCTCTTGGCTCCTCTCTGGAACTTGTCTCTATACTGTTGCTTTTCTCTGGCTTCAATGGATTGAATGAATTCATCCTCCTGCAAAAAAGATTGAGTTTAAGAAAATGTTTGTTGTAGCATGAAATTCCCAATGAGTTAATTCAGAGGGAAATGAACAGTGTACACTTAGTCACCTCAATGTTTTTATTTAAAACACAGGTAATAATTCTCGCATTTTGCAATATGGTGCGCCCTCAGCCGTTACAACCCTTGCCAGTCCAATTTTTGACCGCAAGGTTGACATCGCCATCCAACTTCCATTGGATTAACATGCAAATAGTGTGATTATTACATGTATGTTGAAAACAGTTCAACGAAAGACTGTGTGATCGAAAGAAAGCAAAGGGTTTACTGATCGTAAACAGCTTTTTTATGTACATTCACAAGCAACCAACTATTATATTGACAGACTAAATGATCAGTGACATGTTCCGGTGTAATTGGTATTACGTGGGCTCTGGATGTCGACCTTTTCCCATGATGCATCGGAAAAAAACAAGCAGCATTTGCTAATCTGAAACAAAAAAAAATCATCGAAATTTTTGTTTTGGTATTTATGTGCTAACATAACCTGCAAGTGGTTGGCTTGAAATGTGTACTTTTTTATAGGATTATGTAATTTGATACGTGCGTATCAAAATTCCGACTTGAGATCAAAAGCCTTTAAATGGGATATAGGCATTATGGATAATACTATTTGTCACCAGGACCCTATACTGTTCGACTTCAAATCTAACCTTATTGATCACACTACAGGGTATATTCTGTATTGGTGTACATGTAAACCACAATCAGCTGTTTATGTAAGTCTGAGCTCATCTCTTGATTCTATTTGTGGGAGACGGTTGACAAAATTATCAATACTTCTTTAATTTCACTATTTGTGTGTTTTTCCTAACATTAAAGTATATGGAATTGTACATACCCTTATCTTTGATTTATAAGCTAATAAAATGCATTTACAACATTTTTGTTTATTCTCTCGCATTATCGATGCTTTAAATCCTTCTTAGCATTTTGCAGTCATGATCTGCCGGAAAAGAGTGTTTCCATAAGGCAACACTTTTGGGCAGCCACACTTACCAATTTGGAAACCGTAATGGAAATAAAATGACATGGTTGATTTTGTTGTGATGATTAATGCTGAATTCAAAACGGGCTTTGTGAAAAAGTGTCACCTTATCGAAGCACCCAAAACGTGAGTTTCTGTAACCTTACCCTCTGACACACTTTTTTCTGTATCAACACCTATGAATTTTGGTAACCACTTCACGGATAAAGCACATATTTATTCCATTTAAGTTGCCAAATTCATAAGTGTGTCAAGAAAGTGGTCAGATGGGTCAGGTTACGGAAACGCCCCCAACAACCACCTGACCACAAGTCAATGGTCCTTCTGACATTATTACCTACATGTAGGGCAATAAACTCTTTTATGATTCCGGTAGTCTGCTTCCTCTTCTCCTTCTCCAGTTCTCACACACAGTCACCACTTCGTCATCTCACATTACATGGCCTTGCAAATGTAAATTACACAACCACATTCGTATCTCGTCAAAGCCAAATCATCATTGGAGAATTCCTTTACTCCATAAATTTCTCCCATGTTTATCATGGTAAATTTTTCCTGGTGAGTGGCTTTGAAGAGAAGCAAAGCTGCTTTGATTGATATCCCTGTCGCAGTCTCTAGTGTCAAGAGCTTTGAAATCCCACCAGCAACCTTCTTCAACTGTTTCTTCCTTCGTTCGAGCCTCAAAAAGACGATGCAGGACAGACTTCCGAGGACATTTGTACCATTTGCATCTCTATCTTCACCACATATCTGATCCACAGCTGCCTGAATTTGGTCCCAAGCTATTGGAGAAAAATAAAATGCCCACATGACAAATTCTTGGATTTGCTCATGGTCAATGTACTCCCCGGAAAGTTTGGGTCAAGAGGTCAAATATGGCATCAAATCAATTCTTCTTCCATCGTTGCATCTGCATTCCAGTTCTTCCCTCCTTCCTCCTCAAAAACTGCTTCAGTTACCCATCTTCATAACCAAACCTAGTGCAAATATAATTAACCCAATATTAAATTGAAAATGCAATTTATTCATTTTAAACTGGCATAAATACGGAAGAAAAAGGCATTTCCATAACTGACCGTGTGTTTTCCATAAGGTGACACCCTTCTTTCTGACACCCTTATGAATTCAGAAACCTTAACGGAATAAACCACATACCATGTTGTTTATTCTGTTAAGGTTTCTCGCATTCAATCGACACACTTTTTTCTGACACACTTGTGAATTCGAACCTTCACGGAATAACTGTGCTTTATCCCTGAAGGGTTTTCCAAATTTTTGTGGTCCATAAAAAATGTGTCATAATATGGGTAGGTTAACAGAAACTCTTGAAGAAATAATACATTTATTAATTCACACATACAGCTGATCTTTGACATAATATGTGCACAATGCAGAGTAGCATAATTTACCATACCTCACATTGCTCGATTTTGCCCTTGGGTGTCACACATGCAACCGAGGAGCATGTGGATGTATTGTGTGCATGTAGTCTGAAAACCTACATGCCACCACTCTGAATGTAGCCGTAGGGGCAGAACCAAAGTTAGTCAAATTTTAGCTCTGGGACACAAAGTAATACCCTTACCAATGGAGAATGTGTATGAAAAGCCGAGAAAGAAAGGAGAGAAAGAGACTGAGAATAGTGGCATGTACGTGTCTACCCCATCCTTTAGTTTTTGTGAGTACTATGGAGCGATTTCAGGCAACGTGTGCACGGCAACACTAGCCATTAATAACAGTTGCTCGATTACAAATTTTACCATGCACCGGTGCATGTGGAACAAAATTGTACATGCACAAACTCAATGGTTGTATGCACACATTAACAATAAAATTTAACTCAGTCTGTTGTAATGATATGTATTCATAAATATCATCAACAACATATCAACTAGAACACCATTTGGTATTACTTTGTGTCCCAGGAGCTAAAATGACTAATTTGAGTTCTGCCCTAAATGCACCACATGTGCATTTGTTGTAGGCCAGAACCAAAGTTTTCGAGCTAACATACACAGAAGAAAATCCACATGCATCTCTGTGCATGTGTGCACCCAAGTAAATCGAGTACTGTTCATACATACATAATACACACGCTCAATGGGGAAAATTGATTCTCATACCCGGTGCTACTAGAATCCCTCCCTGCGAATCGATGCTGTGATTCTCATCGAATTTTGCAAAATCCCAGAATAATATACAAATGCCATTTAGGCCATGAATTTGAGATCCTTAGCTTTCGTTTTGGAGTCGCGCATCAGATTTTTCTTCGCTGTGCAAATATTCAGATTACATGATTACTATTTCACGTGTAACATATTAACATGCTCCCATTCCTTTACATATTTCTACAAGACAGCTTGGACATGGTTGACACACTGTCATCGCTTGTACTGATTACCATTTGTATTCAGCAGCACAGCTGTTTTTAAGCCTTGTATAGGAATATATTTTTTAAAAATTTGTAATTTGGTGCCCAACCATATGAATTTGGCACCTCAATGGAATAACTGCATGTTGAAGATGGTGGTGCAGAATACTGAATTCATCCCGTATTTTTAAACTCTCAGGTAGGTTTATAATCATTTTTCTTCTTCACTACAAACAAATTACAATTCAAGAACGCCCCCCCCCACCGCGCTGGACTGCATTATCGACACGCCATCTTTTTTCTCACAAAGTCATGATATCGGCCATCAAAACATCAGCAACGAATTAATATCGATACAACGTTTCGACTCACTTTTGTTTGACCACGACATGCATAATGCAATGTGACATTGTACATGCATGTTAAATTTGTTAGCTGGGATCAGGGATTTCAGTGACCCGGAGGTCCCGTGTCGTTGAAGCTTGACTTTTTCAAACAAACAAATCCTGACCCGCGAGAAAAATTGACAAAGTCATCTTGACCCGCGGCTTTTTGAACAATCAATCAGCCGAAGTCGGCGTTCCTTTCCCAATAAGTGGTCAAGCCGAAGTCGGTTCCTTTCCCCATAAGTGTCAGCCGAAGTCGGCTTTCCTTTTCCCATATTCTAAATTCCTGTTTGTCCAAGTCATTTTGACTCGCGGCTCTTTGCACTTTCTATATCTCAAGAGTTCAAGCAGCCAGAGTAATTTCCGTAGTAGCAAAGGTCCATAGTAGCCATCAATTATTATGGACAAAGAATATAGGTGATCGCAATTAAATTCTATTGTTTTGATCTGCGTGACTGCACAAGTAAGTCTTAACTGTCAATTACGATATTGTATCATATCCTATTGTTCCTCATAGAATACATTGTGCTACTGATCGCCTTCCAGACTGAAACATCAAGTGTAAGATGCTGTTATGTAAGAACAGTGGTGTTCTAATGACGCGAAGGAATGCTTGCTTACCTTCTCTTCCCGATGTTGATGTAACAATTGCCTTGTCTTTAGGGCAGATGCATAACCTCCCATAAATATCTATTCCCACATAATCTAATATTCTTTCGTCATTTCGATCACCTGT
>JAMKCH010056017.1:0-67286 GCA_023653785.1 Ophioderma brevispina
CAGTACAAGTTGATAATGGTGACAGGATAAAAATACTAACCATTAGCTCTCTTATGGAATTAAAATTCAGCAACCATACACTGCTAAAAGTAGATTTTAATAGTTTAAAATCTTTTCCATTTGTACCAATTGTCATTACCAATCGTCATTCCTACTATGGGCATTTCATCTATTTCATTATGGCACAGTTCAGTTTAGAAAATCTTTTCTCATACATGTAATACCAAATTATGTTACAGTTTTAAAAATATATCAATGCCATATTTGACAAAAGTTCATATTAGTCACACATGTGAACAAACTGTATTTGCCTTAGGACTAAACAACCGATCTAGGCAAAGTGGAAACATATTTTTGGTTAAGTTTAAGACAAAACCTAACCAAAAAAAATTATGTTTCCACTTTTGCTTGTTTGGTTGTTTTGTCACGGGGTGCAATTAAGAATCGTCATGATATGAAAACTAGCCCTGATCAATCTCAGTATAAGAAAATCATTTTTTTCTTTAATTTGCTTAAATCGAGTTAATTACGAACACTAACTCTTCTTATATAGCTGCCAACTGTCATGCTTTGACAACCTTTATCTTCCTCGTTGCTACACCACACCTGTCAATACATCATTCTGGAATTGTACTTTTGAACATTTCCAATGTTCAAAGTTAAGGAGTATTTTTGCCTCAGAATTTTACTCTTTCATTTGATAACCTCCTCAAACTAATCCTTAACCTATTTTCTATGGGACCATAAAGCAATTGTATGTGATTTCTGGAAAAGTGTATGTGACAAACCAAAATCCCTGACTTTGCACTCAAAAGAAAGACCAAAACTCAATAGGGCTGTCTACTCATCCCAGTTACTTGCTAGTGCTTGCCTTATCTTCAGCCCTTGTTTCGCTTTTTCACTTCGTGACGCACAACACTGTGCGTACTTGTTGACGATGCAGAATCTTAGTTTGGTGAAAGCAAACTTTTGATTGCTTTGGCAGTTTTTAAGGCCATTTCTTTGGATTGTTTCTGGCTCATAAGTGAAACAAATAGGCATTCCAAAACCACTCGCTATTTCCTAGCTAGTGGTTACCATTCCAGTCTCCTGCTATCACTTCAGGTACAAGTTTACATGGCGGCCTATATGGGAATCATCACCTCAAAATGGCCGCCTTGACTCATGACATCAGTGTTTTCAGCCCTATGGAGGCACCCGTTTCGTATCTTGTTCATGAAATCATATATTAAAAATGGGGGTAATGGCAAACGCTTTCCTTTAAACCACATCTCATAAATATCATGGCATAATATTGTTAAAAAAAATGCTGTTGAGATTTATTGCGTGGTGTAGTTATACACATGTGTGTAAAAAACAATAATAAGATCGTGTTATATGTTTAAACTTTACATTATGTCACATTTTCATTTTTCTTTAAAGATGAATTGATTATTTGTAGAAAAATAAAATATGAATGGCGTATTCTGAAAAAAAAGATAAACCTTACATGCATTTATGGTTTGATAAAATTTCATGTGTTGTGGTTATCTTTGTAATTAAGGTGAGGGTTCCGATGCTTTTGAGACCCCCTGATTTACCCGGAAGTAGTATCGATTTTGATAATCACATGAAAGGGCCGTATTTTCTCATTGTTTCGACCTGAATTTGAGCCCTCAAATCCATTTGCATTCTCAAGATAGAAACAAAAACCGCGTTTTAGTGGTTAACATCAAAAAAAAAAAAAAAAAAAAAAAAAAAAAAAAAATTATTAGCACAGTAGTAATAGGGCTTTGCAACAGCATTATTGCGTCTACAATAAAAACTGGCAAGTTTGTTTCCCAAAGGTACTTGATGGGGTGTTGTGCAATGCCAGGCTCTGTATCAAGTTGAGAAAACATACACAAATCGGAACAAGCACTTTAAATACACTAAAACGAGGAGGGGGACAACACGGGTGCGTATATCATGTCATCCATGCATGATACGGTCGGATTTTCTAGGGCAGGAGACCCCATATCACCCTATAGCATGAGACACGGTGCAGCGCGCATCCTCAAAACCCCCCATACTATATCAGCCCCGGTAAATAGTCGGCTTCTTGGCGTCTGAAAATTCAGTAATTACAGGCATAGAACTATTCATATAATGATATTTATGAGATGGGTTAAAGAAAGCAGGTTTAACCAGTTACCCACCATTTAGTTTTAATAGAACTGTATAAATTCAATGAAAACTGCTTACATGTTACCTAGCAGATGGAACTGATAATAAAGCATTAAAATCACCTTTACAATAAATATGTTCCTAAGATAAAAACATACCATTTACAGTGAACCCTTTCAATTTTAATGAAGTAAGATCATGACATACTTCATGTACCTGGCAGAGCCAACAAAACCCAATTAACATTAAGTGATGTACATTAACTGTAAAATAACATGTAAACATACCCAACTGCTAAGGCAAAGAAAAGGAAAAAAGTTTGTCTCAACTTCATTTAGCTTAAAAAACCTAAGTGCTAAATGTGTTTTTTAGTCAAAACAGGTATGCACTACCCAGAATTAACCTTTTATGCATTTTTAGGACTACTTTTTGGCCACTGCAGTTTTTTCAAAATGTTATAAACTCTTTGAAAACCTTTAAAAAAAAGAAATGTGGTTTAAAATGTGCATTTAAAATCATGTGATCAAGAAGCTGACAGGAACTTTAATATCTTTTTTGACTAATAAACAGCAGAAGGAGATGCAAAATTTAAAATACTACAAGTTGCAGATTGATAGTGTTCCAAAGGTCAAGAAGAGTTCAATCTGTGTACACTCCAGATGAGTGTTGAGCCAGCAATTCTTTAACCAGTAAGGGTACAAGAATCAGCAGGACATGCCATGCTGTGGAAAAGTAGAGAGATGTTAAAAGATACTTTACAGGGCATTTATGGGATAAGAGCAAAAAACATTAAAAAGTTGATAGGATATTACCGTTGGACCTACAGATATGACCTTTGACCCTACCTGTCTGTCCCAAACAAGATGTAGCGTAACACAGACGTCAAATAAACCCAGACCTGTGGATTTCTCCTGAAACGGCGTAACCAGAATTGAGGTGCCCAAAAGTAAATATAAAGAGCGTACACCACACTTCATTATCATAGTTGGGCACCACAATATTTGGTTTGCATATCATATTTAGAAAGTCCTTAGCATATGGTGTGGGTTTTTTGTACACAATGAGTATTTGACTCATTGCATTTAGGGATGAACAAAAGCAATTGATGCCACATGTTGTCACTCTGGCTCAAATCTCTTTTCTAAAGCAATTACCAGGGTCATCGGGAGGACTTTTTGTGCATTTGAAATGCAGTAATCTTTGATAGAGCATGTTTTCACCATAAATAATGCAGAAAAAACCGGCCAATCAGATAATGGAATATTGGGGGATGCAACACTGATAACGTGTGACACACAGATATGTGCGTGTGTTGGGCAACAACAGTGACGACGTGCGAGTGCTTGCACAACAGCAACGACCAGGCGCGGCTGGGGGTGAGAGAAATCAGTTACGGGCTTGCTGGGCTATCCTAATACACGCGATTGACTTTTTCTGTTATTAGTTCAATGAGTGTTACCTACTGAGGTTTTCTTTGGTGCAAGAGTCCATCAAAAAAAAGGACCAGGGATCTGGGCAGGACAGAACTTGGCAGATATGACCTTGACTAAACCGTCTGTATTCTCATACCAGATGTGGGTGTTCTACTGAGGTACTTTGGTGCAAACAAGCTCATCAAAATTGGACCAGGGATCTGGCAGTACAGCACCTGTGCAGATATGACCGTTGACCTACAGGTTCTGTATCTCATACCAGATAGTGGTGTTACCTACTAGTGTCCTTGTGCACGAGTCCTCAAGTGGGAACCCAGGGGAACTGGGGAGTACAGCACTTGTGCACTATGACATCTTTGGGTTTTACTTATCTTATTGGTTTAAGCTGTTATGGGGTAATTCCACATAGTAATGACATCAAAATGTATTTTCGTCTCATAAACGGGGCCATGGAGTAATAACTAATAGTGTTATTGAGTTCACCGAAACCTTTTTTACCGGTTTAACACTCTAAATGGATTTGACATGTACAAAAAGAAGTAGCTCTTTTCATGTTTAAATATAAGAATAATATGCTGCCTCATCTTTGAAAAATATTGTTGGTTCAGCGGGAAAACCATAATGCATTCAATACAAGAAAAAAAGACCCAACTTTAAAATTCCAATGCATAAAATAAATAAATTTCTACAATCGGGGTATAAAGTTTGGAACGATTTACCAAGCAGTGTCAAAAATGCCAATCATTTTAAATTCAATTAAATTCCTTCTAAAATCTGCAGTGTAAAAAGCCTAGTTTTGTCGATATCAATGTTAATTTGGCGTAAAATGTTCAAAGTCCTTTTTTTGCTCATAATGTCTTAGTCTGTAATATCTTTTCTTTAACGATCAGGACACAATAGACTTATGCGTTTTAGTATTCTTGTTTGTGCTCCTTGACACTCAGTTAAGTGTGTGCGTGTGTGTGGTGTGAGGGTGTATGTGTTATGTTTAGGCTTTTATGCGGATGTTTACCGGTTAAATTTTGTTATATTTTGGGGGTTTGGTTTTTTAATTATTATTTTTGTGTATTCAGGGGGTACACTATTTTCGGGCAACTTGCCATTCATTGTACCTCCTCCATCTCTAAGTTTGTTGTTGTTGTTGTTGTGTTTATTTTTATGCGTTTTGATGGTAAATAAATTTATATGATGATTCTATGATATCTATGATGACCTTGACATTTGACCTACAGGTCTAGCTGTACCTCATGACAATGACAATTGCCAGCAGAGCCACCAACAACAGTACATGCAATGGCAAAAATTCATTCTGCTGTGGTTGCCAGCAGCCAGGATATAAAAAACTGTCAAGCCACATTTTTCAGAGATTGTAACAGAGAGCAGTACCACTTTTTAAAAATCGAAAATTTGAAAAATGACGTGAAGGCAAATTGTAGCGTAGATCGGCGAAGCAAGCTCCGAGGAACGTATTTTCTTACGTGATTTGGGGGTACAAGACCCTTGCACAAAATAATTGGTACTTAAAACTTGTGTTTTTGATGCATTATACCTTAACCTGACCACTTTGATCTCAGAAATTGAAAAAAAAAAATATTTTTATTTTTTTTTTTTTTTTTTTTTTTTTACATTTCCGGAATTTTTTTTTATTTAGGCCCCAATCCGAATTCCGGAAGTTACATCTCATGATTATGGAATGTCCAATATTCTCTCGGGTTATATCAATTTGCTTGACTCCTTGCGTACATGTGATTTGAGTTTTGCCATTGTCAAGATTCGCTAATCATGCATATAGGTCATCTTCTTCTAAATCAACATAATATAATACATAATACCATCACCCCCATCGATTTCTAAGGAAATCTGATGAGGAAGGTAGCTGGTTACCCTGGTAGAATGAAAAAAAGATCTACCTATATCTCCTTGGCATCATCCAGCACATGCAGCCTTGTATGGTGGGCATAGTTTTTGCCCAAAGGCTATGCCCACCGGCGAAAACTGTGGATTGGCGTCAGAAGGGCATCCGGAACAAAGCCAGCATCAATTATTTTTTGCTCAATAAATTCTCACACAGCAGTATTGCTGAGTGTGAGGTGTTCCGGCCACCCCCGTTGACGCGGACAAAACCGGATTTAAAACTTGGTTTACTACTCACTAACTAATATAAACTTACGCCCGCTTGAAACTCTAAAACAAAAGATACCGGTACATTAGCGCTTGTTTCTCTGGTATCCACGTATGCACAAATCCTCTATGGTCCAGTGGTAAATCTCACGCCTAGTTAGCGAGAGGACCGGGTTCGAGACCGTGTATTTTTGGTCGTATTTCTTCAATGCTTGCCGTTTCTTCACAGCGTTTATAAATACATTATTTTCTACACACTTGCATTGTAAAAAGTCACTCCCAATTTCTTTTTGGATCACAGCAAAGGAAAGAAGCCATTACTGCAATTGTTAAAAAGAACTGAATGACATTGCTTGCTTTAAAAAAAACAGTCAGTACCATAGAAAACTGTGAAAAACAGACTGGCCATTTAATATGACAGGGATAACCAAATACACATGATTGAAAATTGGGTATTTTGGATTTTTTAAAAGTCTGCTTGTCACTAAAAAGGGTATAAATTGACTTGGAACTCAACAATGCTTACATGAGCACTACTGGTATTACTGCATCATAGATACACCACTGACTATCACACACTGTACTACAATATGTACAGCATTTACCATAAGATCTTCATGTCTGAAACCTTCATCAGTAGAGGGAATTACCCCTTACTATTCATCACATGAATCCATGTTGTCTTTTTCATGCTCCTCTCTTCTTCATCTCTTGCTCAATACGCCAGGCCAGCGCTTCGATCAACGCCTTCTGGATTCCACAGTCCTGCCCAAACTCAGAGCTATCTCATAGGGGTCATCACCCTGTAAATATGGAAACAGAAGGAAATCATACAAAGTAACTATCTGATTCTCAGTCTCAACCCCACTATTACATCCATCAAACCTGAGATTTTGGTATCATGTACTTTTCTCCATCTGCGCCAACTATGTTAGTGACTTCTTCCCATAAATATGTTGCAAAACCAAATTTGGTTGTTTATGGTTAGGCCAAGAAAAAACAAGTTGTCTCAGAAGACTGTGCATTGCTTTTGAAATTGTTTTTAGCGTTTCTTTTTTTTTTTTTAAGGTTTTTTACTTGCTGTCAACAGAGCAAAGTCTGCAGGCTGTGCCATTTAAAAAAAGCTTTATGAGTAACTTAGGGAAGACTAGTATGGAATTAAAGGGGATGATCTGATTTAAGTATTTAAATTTTTCATCTTGATAGAATGGCCTTTACCCCAAAACCCCCATCTGTAAAGTTTTGCGCCGATATTTCAACCATTTTGACGTGAGAGCTAAAACTGCGATTTTGTACTCCCCATACAGTATTGTGTAAAATTAATATTGGTCAACAAAAATGGGGGACATTTTTGCTCATAACATCTAAATCAAACCTCCTTTAGCCCTCAGATTTTACAGGGTAAATACGAAAAATAGTAGCTTTCCTTCAGATACCAAAATCGTGACCACTTCCAGCAAAATCTGCGGTTCTGGGGACAATGCCATTAGGGATCGGACCATGGCCCTCTAAGTTATCTTGTACAGCAATGAAAAGTGAATATTTAAATGATGGCCATTGGCACTGCATGCTTTGATGCTAAATGGCAAGACTGTACCATTTGGGTAAGGTTTTTATTCCATGCAGCCATGGAGAGTTTTATGGGTAAATGAAAGAAATGGGGGTACATAGCATTCTTTTCTGGTGAAGATAGTGGTCAGAGTATAGTAGCCATCAGAGACTAATATTAAAAGAGTGGTTTCCAGAACTCACTCATCCATCCTACCATCAATTTGGAGAAAATTAATTAATAGCGCCAAGGGGTGAGGACTAAGTTGAGTTTTAACAAATCAGGTATATTTTCTGGCAATTTTGATTTAGGGGGAAAAATGGAAATGTGTTAATATTTACCAATGTTAACAAAAATGCAATGGGCTTAGTTTGACCAAATTCTCCAACAAGTCAGAATGAACTGAATGAGTTTTGGAAAATCGCTCTTCAATTGAGGATTTATGAAGAATAGACACCCATGTTTCAGAGCTGTCTACAATTAGCCCTAGATTAGGGCTCGCACTTATTCGGGGTGTTAAAAGTATCAACTGAGCTGCGAAGCAGCTGAAAGATTACCAGAGTGACTCTTGGCCAGCCAAGAGTCAAACACTAACATCTTTACACTAACTGTATAGTCAAATGTGGAACCAAAAGAAGATTTGATCATTATGCTGAGCATGTTTGTCTGAGTAAGTGACTGTGCTATGTTTAATGTTATCTTTCAACATACTATAATGCATTTATAGTCAGTTGAAACATGACATTAGATTGCACACATTAGGAAAGCATTGAAAAGAACAAGGTCATAATTAAGCTCACACAGAACAACCTTGAAGTGGCAGTGTAAGGTCTGGGCTTTCAAGGTAATTGGCATTAAAACAGCTTGACCAAAAATATTTGTAATTAGTTTTTAATCAACCCAGCAGGAGAGGTGCTTGAGTGAGTTCCAAGACACCCATTTCAAAATCAAGGTAAATTCCCAGTACCTCGCGCTGACGCGCTCGCTGGTGAAGCCTTCCTGGTCAGTATTGAGAAGGGATATTCGAGAGGTACAGCCAGTACTATTCTACAATATCACCCTACCTTGAGCACCAACAATTTGGACACACCTCCATCCTCGTCCTCATATTCCAGCTTAAACAGAACAAGCTCATCCATTGCAGGTGCTTCATCTAAATCAACAAGAAGTTATCAATGTTACTTACAAAAACATGGAATTTAAATGTAATGTACTGACCCTAGTATAGTCCCCATCAGGGGGCAGCCGCCAGGGGGGTGGTGTTATGCCCCCACCAAGATTTCCAAAATTTAGGAAAAACAGGGGTTTTAGGGTTTTTTAACCAAAATGAAATGATTCATTTTGTTCTGTTTTGCCCCCCCCCCCATGTGTTTCGCCCCTCCTATGATTTTACGCTGATGCCGCCCATGCCCACTTGTTTTACCCAGAAATGCTTTCAGTGAAAGTCAGGAGAGGTGGGATTATAATGGGATCGCTCCTAACATAAAAACTACAGAGCTAAACATTCCAGTCATTGCCAAGTGTCAAAATGGAGGTTGTGTTATCAATGAAGCAGAGACTAAATTGTCAAGAAATCGCAAGATGCAACCAAAAAAATAGTTGATTATTGTAACAAAATATTGTTGTAATCTACTTCCTTCTGGCAAAAAAACATCATGGTGGGAGTAATTAAAATAAAATTTTCTACTATTTTCAGATTCTTTCAAAACTTGGGGGTGGGATAATAATCGGGTCGTACGATATTTGCTTTAGATTTCAAATTTGAAGCATTAATGCATATTAATTAGTTTACAGTAGAACCTTTGCGAAAATTTTAAAATATTGGAATTAGAGGCATGTTTTACAACAAAATAATTCAATAAAGAGTAAGAACAATTTTCCATTTTAACATAAAAAACATTTAAAATATGGTCCAAATGGATCCCTGATTTTACTATAAATACTGTGACGGAAGGCCATTTTCGTGTATTGCCATAGCCCTTATTTTATTTACAATTTAGGAGCTAGTAGGAATTTTAGAAGCAAGAATCCAAAATTATGAGTTGGTGTGCTACAATTTAGGGAGCTAATAATTGGCTTAGGCTTCACTTTTTGGGACTATTGTGCGCTAATCTTCGTGTTCAGGTATTTGCGATTGCGCCTCAGAATTCGCCATGGCGCGGTAGTAGTTCATGACTCGAAACGTATTGTTTCGCTGGCGCGGTATGCCCTAGTTTTTTCGTCATTTTATGACGTTTCATGCCTAACTTCTCCAAGATAGGACTAACTAATTTCATACTTGTTATCTTTTTTATGGAAATGTATCTCGTTCAATAACAGCTATTGTACAAGTAATTCTCGTTGCTAAATCCATGTGTATGATGGAAGTCGCCATTTCGAGTTACCATTAGAGAGGCTACACGTATTTGGATACAATGAAATGGACTTGACAGGGATTTGTAAACGGGTTCGATGCTTTGTCCAAAAGTCCCTTCGGGCGATAATTATAATTTCTTTTTCTAAATATTGCGTATTTTATGGTAATATTCTCTTAAAATGGAGCTAGAAAATTTCATGTTTTTTCAAACAATTTTTCATAATTTGTCGTCAAATTTAGCTGTTCTCAGATAAATTGAAAACTAAGAAAAAATTGTGGAATTCCTTCGCTAAAGGGCCGATCAGGGGCCAATCAGAATTTCCGGAAGATTGTGAGCGGGCCAATCATATTGATTTATGCAAAAGGGAGGGGCTTTGAGCGTATATACGGCGCCGCACTTTTGTTTCGGGATCGGGAGGAAAAACCACCACCCCGGCTAGGTCCAAACCAGGCAAATACCAGGAAAAATATTACACAAAACAGTGTATCTTTATCTCTCAAACCAATAGCTCCAACGTATAAAAATGGCATACAAAAAGCTATGTAGATGTAGATGAGGCTTACCGCTCACCGTATTTTTTATGGCCGGATTGGCTACCATATGGTCCACTACGAAACATGTGAAACATTAGGTTTAACCTAGGTGTGCAATTAAATATTAAATCAATAGATAGCACTAGCTTTTTTAAAACTATTTATAAAATGATACAATATCTCGAACACTGTAGCGGCATATAGTTGCAGCAGAGTGCAATATTTAGCGGTAGGTTGAGTTTGAAATAACCGGGGTAGCGTCCCTGGAACGGGTGCTGTTGGCCCGTAGTCTCTAGCACAAAGTTGTGGCGCTAGTGCGGGGACGTATCGGTTGATGTGCGAGATAATGAATTCTAGATTTAGGCATTTTTTTGGGTGTTTGTTTTGGAAATATTGTTAGTTATTGGGGCATGGACTTCCTAATGAAATAAAAGAATTATATTAATTACAGTATTTCCTAGGTTTCTCGTATGAGCATCCCAGCTTGGTGTACATCTTCCTTGGAGCTGTGTAAGGTCTAGTACAGCAGCGCGTACGAATTATTTTAGATGGATACGTTTTGTGGACGGGACACGGGAAAGTACCGGGGAAAAATTTGAGCGTCGCAGCTGATTTATGTCAACAAACATGCATCAATGTAAACGCAGATGGGGTATATGCGATGTATATAGTTCCATGACTTTTGCACGCTTTTAATTTTGGAATGATTTGATGAGAAACATTGGAATCAAGTTTTGAAATTTGCTCGAACTTATAATGCGATAATGGTGTTAAAAATAATTTATTCTGAATAATTTGGACAAAGACATCAAATTATGTCATCAATCTTTTCTATTCTAAATACAGGACATAAAATGCTTTGTGTAATCAAAATGTTGACTCTTGTAACATGAATGAAGAAAGAAACACATGAAAAGAACTAAGAAAAGATGCATTATGAAATTAAATGAAACTGCCAACCTTAAATACAATTCTGTTGATCTGGTGGACTCTTGTGGCACAATACATGCTTGTGGCAATGTTAGCTATAACTCTTACTATGAAAGTTCATACATCGGCAACCTTAAAACTCAAAGACATCGGCACTATACGTTGCAAAACTGGACCCATGATCATGCTAAATAAATTTGGGGGCCGGGCCCACCGTACAATTAGGAATAAAAATAATTTGTCAAGTTATATAGCAAGTCTGATTAAAACTGGTTTTTTTTATCTACAAAATAACCAAGGCATAACTAAAGCTTTGCTTCAATAAAAAAATAGTGGTCTCTCTCTCTTTCACCCTATACGTTCCCTCTCACTGAATCCGATATCTCAGATTCCTACATAATTTTCTCTGCGCTACCAAAATTGCAGGATCTAATCAGAGTCTTTCATCTATTTTCAGGCCTGCTAAAAAGCTCGGTCCGTTACATTGGCAGCGGGGTGGGAATATAATCTTAAAACTGAATTACTGATCCACTCTTTAGTTGATTATGGATCCGAAAGGACTGGACAACTCTCAGTCTGGGCGGAATTGAGAAACTTCTGAACCTATAGGTGCTTCTGAAGGGATGAAGGTGCAATTGTTGATGGTCCGTGATGGGTCGGTTAGGCGTAAAAACTAGTGGGGAACCAGACCCCATAATTGTTAGAGGAGGAGAGGGAAAACGAAAAATGACTTGCTCGATTTGAGTGGGTCCTGGGGTGACCAAACTGATGGAAACAATCTTGAAATATGATGCAAGAGATTATCCGTGCTGTGACCAATCTGACAGTCCAAAATAGGCAAATGCCAAACAATGCCGATGTAAGACACAATCAGCCTCGACCAAGGGAATGCACAAAATGTGCAACCAAATACCCCAATAGCTAAGCGTCCAACTATGATGGACTACATCGTGGGAAGAATCTGATTCAATTCGAACTGGTCGCTGAAATGAATCATTGCGGATGACAATACCAAAGCTATACACTTGGCCATGAATCTTCGTGGAGTAGCACTCAGTGTGTTGGGAGACATGGACGTCCGAAATAGACACCATTTCCCATCTCTAGTAGCAGCTCTGAACCAGAGATTGCTCCTGAAGAACCAAACAGAAATGGTCTGGGTTATCTGTTAAAGAACGAACTAGAAGCCAAAAAGAATCTCTGCCAGAACTAGCTCATGAAATTCGCAAACTTGTTGAAATGGCACACCCGCTTGCTCAACTCCCTTTGCTAGAAGACTTAGCAAAGAAACATTCACAAATGCATACCAGATGCAGATATGCGCCATCCATATCGTGCGTGGACGGCGAAACATTAGACGATGCAGTAGTTAGTTAAAACTTGCAATCGAACTGAAGCATTTAAATGAAGCATGTGAAAAAATTAGATCTTTCAGAAAGCATATTAGGCAGTCGCTTTGCTGACGACACGAGAAGAAAGCAAATCCATCAGATGATGCTATCGCAGAATTGAAAAAGATGATTCTAGACCTCAAGTCAGAGTAGAAAAAACTCAGTCCACAGACCCCTAAGAAGGCTGGCACCTGCTATGTGTGGGTGAGCCAGGACATACAAATATGCATGCCGTAAAGGGTAAACTCAATGCCTCCCCAAAGTCGGGAAACTAGACTCTGCCGAGCTGTGGGCGAAAGTTAGGAATTAAAAGAAATCATGAGCCCAACACAATTTGGGACAACTCAAAATTGAGACTGACTGTAACAATGACGGCCTGTACACAAAATGTTGAAATACTGATGTTTCATGGACGGTTCTGATAGATACAGGAGCAAGTGTATCTATCAGGTACAAACCCTACACTATTCAATAGCATTTTTCAAAAACCACCACATTCCACGAACTCAACCCAGAGTAAAAAATGACCACAGCAAATGGTGATAACATTCATTGCTATGGTAAAGGATTGTTCAAAATTGAAAAATGACCAAATAGTGAATATGAACATCCATTTTGGGTTAAGCGGAGGTTAAAAATGGATGGAATTATTGGTTTCGACTTTTTGAGCAAAAAACAAAGTCTTATTGACTTTGCAACCAATGAAATACTGATGAGGGAAATGCCAAATTCCCCCTATAATATGTCTGAACTAGTGTGCCAATAGCCGTGTCACCAAACCATGACACTACCAAGCTGAAAGTTGAGACTAAATAATTCCAGCACATCTTGTAAACAAACCAGATCATAAGATTACAGGGGTCTTGAACCCCTCTTTAATAGTTCCTAGAGAGAATGAACGGGCTGTCCTAACATACTCTCCAATACCCAATCGAGGATGTTATGGTTTAGAACTAAATTAATCCTCATTTCCTGTTCCCAAGCAATACCATGCTGGGATGAAAATAGGAACATTGGATTTAGTAGACGAAAGTGAATCCCAGAACTATCAAATACCTTAGTAGAACACTGTAACCCTATTAACTATTGATGAAGACAGTATCAAGTAAGAGGAAGTTACCAGTAGCTTCCCACAATGCATTGCTTCCATTGGAAGTTTTTGTCGGTTGCCATGTGGATCTTTAGAGATGAAACGCTCTTAAAATGCAAGTTGTGATCAGTTCGATCAATGAGCCATGTTTAATCACTAACGATCCACATCAGTACCTGTACAAAAAAACCCCATTGGAAGCAATCCATTGTGGGAGCTATTGAAAATTCTTCTCTTGTGTCTAAGTCAACATCAACTAAACCAAAGTGAGAGGTGAGACCTGATTATTTGAAAGATTATGGGAAAAACCAAAGAGGGCCTTTCAAGAAGAAGAAGAAGAACCCTAAAATTCATTCATTCAAAAACCAAGGACTGCTTTGCAAAAATTAAAGATGATTGGGTTTGACCAATGTTGTACAACACAAAATTGACACCAGGTGATGCTACTCCAGTAAGTTACCAGCCCGTAGGGTACCCATTCACCTGAGGCAAAGCGAAAAAGATGATGAAATAGATTCTATGATGAAACGGGGCGTCATAGAACCCAGTGACAGCCTTGGAGAGCCGCCATGTATAGTACCTAGAAGGGCGGATACCAAAGTCCCTTACAGGGGTTGCTTGATTTAGATCTTTAAATGTAGGAGTAGGAAAGACAGTTATCCTTTGGCCAAATGAGTGCATCAATCGATCATCTAAGAGGCTCAAAATGGTCCGTACCCTCGATTTGCAAAGTGGATTTCATCAGGTTGCAATGGCAACCTGAAGATAAAGGAAAAGACTGCGTTCTGAAGGGTTCAAGGGTTCAATTATACCAATTAGGGTTATGCCATTTGCTTGGCATCAGCCCCAGCCACTTTTCAGAGACTGATGGAAAAGGTCCTGAACAACTTTGAATACAAAACCTGCTAGTGTTGTATCTGGATGCTGTATTACTATTCATCCACATTTCAGAAGTTTAGAAAGACTACAAAACTGTTGTTTGGATTAGAATCAAAGCAGCTGGTTAATTGAAACTCAACCCAAGAAATGCAATCTTTAGGAAGAGTTGGCGTACCTAGGACATGTTGTGTCTGAAAATGTTGTGTCAACTGATCCAGGAAGATTCAAGCTGTAAAAGAGTGGCCTACACCCAAAAGGTCACAGAGGTGCGAAGCTTCTTTTTAGGCTTATGAGCTAGTATAGCACGATATATTCCGTGACTTCAGTAGTATAGCAAAACCCTTGCATATTCTCACTGAAAAGAATCATATTTTTCAGTGGAACATGAGCCAGAAGAAGCATTTCTAGCTTTGAAACAGCTTCTTATTTCAGCACCTATTCTTGCATATCCATCTGAAACAGACCACTTCATATTAGATACTGATGCAAGCAACTATCACCTGGTTCACATTCTTTCACAAGTACAGACGCAAGAACTATTGTTGCTATTACAGCCGTACACTCACCAAGGCTGAACGCACTATTGTTTACAAGGAAAGAACTTTGGCAAATAGTTTCTTCAGTGAACATTTTCACCCCTATCTAATACGGACGGAAATTTTAAAGTACGAACAGACCATGGTGCCTTAACCTGGCTTATGGCGTTCAAACACCCAGGCCAGGTAGCCGATGGATTGAAGTACTTGATACTTATGATTTTTCCATAGAGCATCGAGCTGGCCGCAGCCATGGAAATGGCGGATTCGTTGTCTAGAAGACCTGCGAGGGCCTAGACTGGTAACAGTGGCACCAAATAGAAACAAACATGAATGAGAATCAGATTAAATGTTCTATGAGAATCAAAATGAATACCTCAAACTACTCCAACAAAAACCAAGAATCTGGCACAGACAACAATCCTCGATGAGTTGTCCTCAGGAAACCCTGGCAATAAATTTCTACAAGTCAGACACTTGGACACATACTAAGAGTAATCAGAAATTAGACAAGCTCAGTTGGATGATCCCATCAGAGGGGAAAATCTTGAGACTTATGGAAAGCCAAAAGGAGAAACCTCCGTGGTGTGAAGTTTTTCCAGTGAGAGTCCCAATTCAAAGTCTATTGGTCATATTGGGAAAGGTATTCATAGAAGATGTGTATTGTAACATGCACCGGGTAGATGAAATTCCCATGGTCCTGAACATGTACAGTATTGGTGTTGCCAAAAGTATGCGTGAGGACGTCCTACGCATCCGGCACAATCCAGAGTTTGCGGCCATCTGGGTCGTACAAAAACCCTAGGTCGTGTAAGGGAATGCTACTACTGGGTAGGGATTTTCCCAAGACTTGCCAGTGGTGTCGGAAATGCCAAGAATGTCAGCGAAAGAATAAGCCAAGAAAATCAGAAAGAGCACCAATGAAAATACATATGTATGGGGCGGCCCATGGAGAGGATGGCTATTGACGTTATGGGCCCCTTTCCGACGAGTAGTTCAGGCAATAAATAATACGTGCACTGGAGATTACTTCAGCAAGTGGGTTACTGCTATAGCACTTCCAAACCAGGAAGCACATACAGTAGCACAGCATTGATAGAGAATGTCTTTACCATATTTGGTCTACCTAACTTCTTACATTCAGATTTAGGCCAATTTCCAAAGTAAACTGTTCAATTAACTTGCGAACTTTTGGAATTGAGAAAACTAGAGTTCACGATATAAACCAAGCCTCAAATGGATTCGTGGAAAGAATCAACCGTACACATTCAGCGCATTATAGCCAGATATGTCCTCCGAAACAAGCTGACTGGGATTTACATTTGCAATATTATTTTATCCTATCGCTCTTCTATTCAGGAAGTACTGGGAATACTCCCCAAATGAACGTATGTTGGCCGAAATGTTCAGACTGGCCAGTCGCATTTTTATAGGGTCAACCTCCACAACAACAGAATACAGATATTCACGAATATGTTGCACAACACAAGAAATACCTAAATCACATACTGAGATGCTAGACAAAAATGAAAATTGCTAGTGAGAAGCAAAACGTCTGTATGACCAAGATTCTAGTTCTCAACCAAGAGAATCCAAGTCAGAAATCATGTCTGGTATTACTGCCCAATTCGCAAGAAAGGAATTTCACCTAAATTTCAAACAACTGGGTAGGACCTTATGTGGGGGAAGGAAAAATTGTCCTGGATGTCTGTATAGGATATTCCCCCAATTGAAGTCAGTCGGAAACTCCAGAAGGGAATAGTTGGTCCATGCAGATAACTTAAGAGTTCTTGAGCCAGAAACTCCTTCGTTACAGACAACAAACACAGTTGCAACGAGTTGTTGCAGTAAACCACAAGTTATGCTCACCAAATCAGGGGCGAGAAGTTACAAACCACAGTGGTAATGGAATACCAATTAATCACATGAAGATTGACTGGAGTACAATGAGTCTTGTAGAAATAAGACCATTTTTGTATTTTTGTGTTCAGATGGAAGACTACACATGCGTCATTTGCAGCTTGAACTTCACCATGTCAATGCTCTTAGATACCACATGCGCGACGTCCATCTTTGCAGAGAGGAGCCGGATAATATCCCCAAAGAAACTGTCCCATCAATGTCCATTGTGCCTTCATGAGAGAAATGTATAATCATCAAGAAGCAGATTTATGATTACCATCACCCAGGGAAGCCACAAAGAGAGGAGATGAAAAACCCTTATCGAATGGCTCCTAGAGATCTATGCCTCTTGGACACTATCGCAAAGGTGCAGCTGAAGATGAGGGGTCGTCCACTGAAGTAAATCCCCAAAGTGTTCTGCGTCACGCCATGGCTATGTTATCCTCCCTTTCGCAGTTGAGGAAATCTGTGAAGCCATCACCACCAAAGTCAGCTGCAGCAAAGAAAAGAAGGGAATGTTTACCCTCGTTCTCGGGACGGAAGTCCCGAAGTTCGTCCTCCTGTCCTCCTCATCTTCTTCATCTTCCTCTCCTCTTCCTCCAAATCCGCTTCTGAATCAGTAGTTACCTTCTGTGGCTTCACCAAGTGAAGGCGGCAGCGGCAGGTGATAAGAATCGCAAATCCCATAATCATCCCGTCCAACCAAAGGCGGCAGTAGCAGTAGTACCAGCAGCAGAGGCAGGTGATAGCAAACCTGAAAAATCCCTGAAAAAATACTTCCATGCCCTACCAAAGGCGCCGCTGCAAAGCAGGTGATAGCGTATCGCCATGTGATCTACAATCGCCAACCAGAGGCAGTGGCAAACCAGCCAATCCTAAGAAACATCCCGCCATAAAGTTTGCCAAGTGGGAAACCTAATGATCCACTGTCCACCTCCAAACCTGTACCAACACCCCGTAAAGTCCATCATAATCTAGAAGTTGGCTACAAAAACAGCTCCAGCGCCACCCCCCACCACCACCATCTGTGCTTCCCCAGTCAACTGCTAATGGTACTGGTGCTAGCAACTCTGTAACTCTGTCCCGGGACAGCACATCCTCCTTTCTCTTAGCAGTCAACCTGATTGCTAGTGTTGGAGAAAATGGGGCCAGAAGAGTTACAGCTGGCTGAAAGTCAATGATTTCAGCCCGCCCAGTCAACAGGAGACTAAACCCCCAGGTGACGTGGGAAAACTACCCCAGCACCAACTTCTGTCTCGCACTGCAAGGAAAATAAACAAAGATGGTAATTATTTAAATCTCATAACTTGGAATCAATCATATGTTAAATATTTGATTTTGATACGTACCTTTGTGCAGAATTACCTCAGTGTACTATAGTATCACTTGTTTGCCCAGGGCTTTGGCGAAGCCTACTTGATCCTATAGCTTGTTTTGACTTAATGAATTATGATGATTGTTCATGTATGTCACTGGCCTGTTGTACTGTTTGGTGCAGGAGCTTATTTTACCTATATGTGTGCATGTTTTCTTTGTCGTTTGAGACAGGTTGCACTTTTTCTGATATTTATAAAGTTATGTGGTACAAATTATATATTTTTGAGATAATAAGGTGTGTAGTCAAATCTGCAGTTTTAATTCTACATCATGGTGCTGATCGGTGGTTGTAATCAAAGGCAAAGGATCTAGTATGTGTGACTCTTGCAGTAAACCAGCCTTTCTTGTTTTACATTTTTGATGACATATCTAAATGTACAGCTTATATTCACTCATATTGAGAGAAATGATTGGTAACCCTTTTTGAAATCATACAGGAAATTCATTTTGAGACAAATCTTGTGAGGAGGGGGTAGTGTGAACGGAGGCCATTTTCGTGTGATTGCCATAGCCCTTATTTTATGACAAGTTTAGGAGTAGTATGACTTTTTTAGAAGCGCAGAAGTCAAATTATGAGTTGGTGCCCAATTTAGGAGGCTAATATTGGCTTAGCTTTCACCTTTTTGGACTATTGTGCGCTAATCTTCGTGTTCAGGTATTTGCGATTGCGGCTCAGAATTCGCCATTTCGGCGGTAGTTTTCATGACTCGCAACGGTGTTGTTTCGCTGGCGCGGTTGCCTAGTTTTTTCGTCATTTTACGACGTTATCACTGGCCTAACTTCTCCAAGATATGTACTCACCTAATTTATACTTGTAATCTTTTTACTGAAATTAATCTTGGTTTCATAGAACAATCTATTGTACAAGTTAATTCTCGTTTACATCCATGTGTATGCAGTGGAGTCGCCATTTTCTGGTTACCACAGAGATGTACACGCTTATTTGGATACATGTAATGGACTGACAGGATGTTTAGAGGGACGATGCCTGTCCAAAGTCCCGCCGGCAGAATTATTATTTCTTTTTTCTAAATATTGGATATTTATGGTATATTCTCTCTAAAATGGAGATAAATTCATGTTTCATCATAATTTGGTCTCAAATTTAGCTGTCTCAGATAAATCTAAAAATTATCGAGACAATTGTGAATCCTTCGCTAACGTGCCCAAGGGGCCAATCACGATTGCCGGAAGTTGTGAGCGGGCCAATCATATATTGATTTATGCAAATAGGGAGGGGCTTGTGAGAGTATATAAAGGCGCTTGCATTTCTGTTTTTTCGTGGAGTCGGTAGGAAAAACCACCACCGGCTAGTCCCAAACCAGGACACCATACCAGGAAAAATATTACACAAACCATTGTATCTTTATCTCTCAAACCTATAGCTCAAAGTGAGTAAAAAGGCATACCAAAGCTATGCGATGAGCTAACCGATCCCCTTATATTTTTTATGGCCGGATGCTACCAATATTTTCCATTACTAACCCTGTGAACATTAGGTTTAACCTATGTGTGCAATTAAATATTAAATCCATCGATAGCACTAGCTTTTAAATACTTATTATAAATTTATACATTTCCTCGTAACACTGTAATGCGCATAATCGTTGCAGCAGAGTGCAATTTAGCCGCGCCGTTGATTTTGAAATAACTCTGGGTATCGTCCCTGGATACGGGGTGCTGTTGCGTAGTCTCTTGGAAAGTTGTGGCGCTATGTGTGCGTACGTTGCTGTGCGAGATACTAATTTCTAGATTTAGGACTTTGTTTTCTGGTGTTGTTTTTGGAAATATTTTTCTTTTTTTAATTTTAAACCTTGATTATTTAAACCTTGATTATTAATTACAGTATTTCCTAGGTTGCTCATATCGCTATCCCCAGCTTGTACCTCTTCCTCTGAGAGCTAAGCGCTGTACCGAATTTTAGTATGGATACGGTTTGTGGACGGGACACGGGAAAGTACCCGTGGTAAAATTTGCGCGTATTCAGCGATTTATGTCAACCAACATGCATCAATGTAAACACAGATGGTGTATAGCGATGTATATAGTCCCCCCCACCTGACTTTTGCACGCTTTTAATTTTGCGACTGCTTTGATGATAAAACATGGAATACAAGTTTTTTGGAAATTGTCTCACATTATAATGCTATAATTTGTGTTAGAAATAATTTATTCTGAATAATTTTGGACCAAGACATGAACCTTATGTCATCAATCTTTCTATTCTAAATACAGACCTTAATGCGTGGTAATAAAATGTTTACTCTCTGTAACATGAATGAAACAAAGAAAAACATGAAACGAACTAAGAAAGATGCATTAGACATAATGAAAACTGCACACCTTACATACAATCTGTTTGATCGTGACTCTTGGGCTCAAATAAATTCTTGGGCAATGCTAGCTATAACTCTTACTTTTGAAAGTTTTTCATCCCTGCACCATAAAACTCACAATACATCTGCAATATAAGTTGCAAACGGACCCTTGATCATGCTAATATAAATTTGGACCCACCTTACAATTATGAATAAAAGAATTTGGTCAAGGTATATAGCACTGTCGTAAAACTGGTTCTACAAAATACCAAGGCATAACTTCAAGCTGCTTCAATAAAATAGGTGTCTCTACTCTCTCTTTTCACCCCTCCGCTCCCTCTCATGAATCCTATAATCACTATATCCCTACATATTTTTCTCTGCGCTACCAATATTGCAGGATCTAATCAGAGTCTTCACTATTTCAGGCCTGCTAAGCTCGGTCCGTTACAATATTCACTAAGGTAATGTAACAAATTGCAACAAAGTACCACACACCAACACAGAGAAACAGTTTATTTTCAGGCTTGTGTCTTACTTTTATTCATTCCATTTCCAGTGCTCAACATGGGCATAGATATGGTGTCCATAGTAGGGGAAAGCATTCCGTGGACAGACATACAAGTCTCTAGACACCTTGACCATCTCAGCTGAACATGCAGTTCGTAAGTGTTCACAATGAAATGCCAACTGTCAGATGATACTGATGTTATGGTGAGTGGAATTGAAAGCTCTCATAGTTTTTTCAACTCTGATTTCATCGGTGTGACATAAATAGTGATGCATGGTCAATTTTTTTGAGTATTTGACTAATTTCATTTTTTTTTCTTCGTTGTACGAATCTTTTGGGTCTTATACTTGCAGGAATATTTGGGTACCTCTACTTGTTACAAACAAACCAAAATCTCATTTTTGATTATTTTTTTATTTCGGATTTACAATCATTGAGAGTGTCTTGTCTATAACCCTAACCCGTCGAGAGTCATTGAAAAGCCATCAATGGGCCTGGCCAATTGATTCTAAGTGACACACAGACGTCAAAAGTATTTATTTTTTTTTTACCTGCAATGATTCTAATTGACTCTCGGCTGTCTCCCGTGTATAAAACACCCTATTGCTTCTTTATGATTGAATTTTGACCATTTCCTAGCAGAAGACCTTTGAAAAACCCAAATTGCTTCTATTGTACTTGAGACGTCCACGCACGTAAACACAAAATTTAACATCACCATGTTGTTTATCCCACCATTGCACCGCCACACAAAGTCCCATGGGGTATTTCCTTCGCTTGTGGACTTGGGCCCTCCGAATTTTAGCAAGATGTGTCAGGTCAAATTGCCACACCCGGAGTAGACGCTACATTCCGGTCATTGCTTTTGATTGGCTTTGGCCGGTTTTCTGGCAGAAGAAGAGATGTTAAAAGCAATTGATTCTGCATCCGATGACTTTCGGCCGCTTTGCCCCGGCAGAACACCCAATGATAAATGATTCTAATTGATTTTCGGAGGTTAATGATTTCCACAAGTTATTCCCTGCGGGGAAGAAAAAGTCTGCAGTAATTGGAAAATCACAAATTACTCCAAGTGACTCTGTACATCAGAGACCACTTATGTGTTGATTTCCTCTATTGACGTTCCGCCCGCCCACTTTTAGGGGGGCAAGCCCCAGCCCAGTGAGGTGTTATTAGGGTTAATAGAATACCGAAAAGTAAAAAAAAGGTTATTGCATACTGCGTACATGTGTGTATACCAGTTTTTAATAGAAAATGCAATAACACTCATCTTAAAAAACATGGGATTTTACTGTAAGTAGCAGTTTAAGCAATTTAAGGCGTAATTTCACATATGCTATGAGGATATAATTCGAAAAATGATAATTCAATATCTTTCCAGTAACTTGAAATCAGATCAACATTTTAGCAAACAATCTTGTCACTAGTAAGTGGCATTTACTCTCAGATCTCTCCTCTCAGAAACAGCTTTTCTAATTTTTCGCACTGTACGCAAACCAACGATTGTTAGATTGACTGATGCTAAGGAATGGGGAACTTAAAGAAGGTAAAATGTTTTAAAACAAAGTAAACAGAAATGGCCAAGTTTGATATTTAAAGATGCGTATACTGCAAGCCAGCCAACCAAACAATAATGCACTGGGACAGTTTACCCAAGAGTGTTCAATTTGCTCCAGATGTTTCATATCAAACACAGGTACTTACAATTTTACAGAATAATTCATATCTGTAACTATTCCATGGCAGAGAAGTGACTAAACTCCAAATAAAAAAAGACACGTTTAAACATTGTTGCTAATTAAACATAACATCAAAGCCGCTTAAATTTAGGAAATAGCTTGGTTTGGGAAATTTCTTTGAAATCAGTAATAAAGAAAATATAAATCATTATAGTTAACTTTAACGGATTACATGTAAGCAGCGATAATGCAAGAGAATAAAAAAATTGGAAATGCATTTTTAGCGTAGTTAGCAAAGATATTTATGTATAATTCCATATAACTATTTAAATGTAGGACAAAACACCAAATAATGAAAAAAAGAAGAAAAAGAATAAACTAGGAAATTTGCATACCGTCAGTAATGTGTATCAACAGCTACACTCAACAGCTGGTTGTGGTTTACAACCAGTACCGAATAAACAAGAGATTAACCTAACGCGGCCGAGAGGAATGAGAGGCAACGAAAACGTGGTACCGGTCGGAAAATGCTTTTCGTTGCATCTGGGGCTGGGCTGTCAACAACTAGTTTTGGTCTCGCAACGCTCTCATTGCCTCTCATGTGCATCTGTGCCGTCTTACCGAAAATGACGCGTATGTTTTTTCGTTGCACCTGGGCCGTCTTCCCTGAAAATGAACGCGATGTTTTTCGTGCAACACCTGGGCCGTCTTCCCGTAAAATGACGGCGATTTTTTCGTTGCATCAGGGCCGTTATTGACTGGAAATGATGCGATGCTTTTCGCTGCATTTTGGGCGTCTTGCCCGCAGAAGGCGCAATGCTTTTTCATTTCATCAGGCGGGTGACACTGTACACATGCCCATAGTAGACATTTCGTTTTGATGGTATAGCGCCAACCATTTTTCCGATAAGCTATTGGGTTAAAATTTGCCATAAAAACTATTCATGACGTAAACCGGAGCATGACTTATCATAAAGCGCCACGCGCCCGGACTATTATGTAGCGTAATAGCGCCACTCACGCTGGCGACTATAAGCTATACAAATTTCCATGCGATCAAGGTGTTATTTATTTATTTATTTATTTTACCCTGTTTTTATTGCCTTTTCACACGCGATGTTTTTCGTTTCACCTGGGCCGTCTTTCCGTAATGGCGCGATGTTGTTTCGTTGCATTTGGGGCCGTCTTTACGGAAAATGGCGCAATGTTGTTTCGTTGTCTTTGGGCCGTCTTCCGGGAAAATGGCGCGCTTTGTTGCGTTGCATCTGAGGCCGGTGATGACTTTACGTACTAATTCTGTGCCGGGAAAAAAACGGCCGAGATGCAATGAAACGGCCGAGATGCAAAATTTGGCTCTCGTTGCATCTGGGGGCCGTAAAAAATAATTTTTAAAAATAAAAATAGATTGCTTTTTCGTTGCATTTGGGCCGTCGGCGCAAAACGCCCCCGGTCGGTTGGGTAGGTGATATGCTTGGTAAAAAACACTATACAGGGTCATGGTGCATAGTATTCGCTTCTAATCTGGGAATATTCCAAAGGGAAAGTCGGAATTTGATATGCACGTATGGAAATTACAGAATTCAGATTTAAAACGTACTGCCTTGTCTTTAAATACAGATTTCAAGCCAAACCCACTTGCAGTTAATGTTAGCACATCCATGCCAGTAACCAAACATACCAAAATACAAATTTTGATGATTTTTTTTTTTCAATGTTTTGGATCAGCAAATGCATGTTATCCTTTAAGATAGATAAAATCAGTATGATCGCTCTCTGTGAACCTCTGTTCGTGGGACAACAGCATTCTCTGAGAAACCTTCCCAGGTGGGACTGTATATCAGACAATGCCCACAAATTCAAGAACCTAATTGATAATGTGTGATTTTGTTAGCATTCCAGTACAAAAGTTCAATAACTATTCACGGTTACTTACAATTGAATAAGGTGAAGGGGGCAGAGCTGAAACTACGTGGGGAAAACAGCAGAGGCAACCGTCTTCCACGAACCAGTAGAATGATCTCTATAACAAATGTTAAAAATATTTTTGAAATTCAAAAGATGTAGGACACCAGGTATTATGCAGGAGTTGGGCCCTTGTCAAGATGGATGCAAAAGGTGGAATTTTCATATGTAATTTGCCACCTACCTGATGATTGATCACTTAAATTTGACTGTGCATGATAATCAAGCATCTCCAAATCCAGTTAGCTGGTTCCCAAACATGCTTATGAATGAGGTTCACCATATGAGAGAAACGATACCCTTAAAGACGGCAAATAGTGCATAGAATTTGGCGTCCATTTATGTTCTACTTGTCGTCAATGACGTATGTGCTTAAAAAGCACACCAATTACTGAGCCAATCGATATTTTAGGCTGTGGCATAAGTACGTGCTTGTAAATTATTCGGTTGCAGAAAAGTTATCAAATTAAAAGATTTTGGTTAACGTATGATGAATAAGGACATGCATGAATTGAAGTTCTTTCAACAGATTTGTTTGAATTCTAGTATGCGAGGCAAGCAGGATGACACAACCAGCACATTGCCTTTGGAACCAAAGGGCCGGTACCTACCTCAGCAAGTGGGAATCGCATCACATCATCTACTGACCGAGAGGTGGGTATACATGAATTGTAGCAGGTTAATGCAATTGTAAGGGAATAATATTTATGCAGGCTAGGGGAGGGGTTGAGGGATAATGCATTGTTTTAGTACATACCTGTGCCTTCTCATGGTGTGTGAGGAACCCTAATCTTTCTATGAAAACCGGGTGAAATAGGAGGAGCTCAACCATCTAATTAAGAAATAAAGGGATCACAGTGTCCTTTATTGGCGAATTATGTGTCCGAGGTCAGAAAAACTAAATACTTGGGCAGGCCCATTATTATCCTCTGGCCGAGGATACATTATATCCCATACATGACACTGGCAACCCTTTATTTCTATTCTATTACCTAAACAGCTTCATTTAATAATGAAATCATTTGGCGACCCTTATTGGCAGATAATGGGATTAACGACCACTCATATAATGCTGCATTTTCAATATGGGCCAGCAGCGGTAATAGAATGATAATTAGGCCCACTTTGAAAGGTTCCAGGTCAAAAGGTCTATGTAATAGCGCCATCAATTTAAAGAACAATTAAACCTGAATGCACTGGTTTGCTTTGTTTGTTTGAGAAAAAAAGCAGTCTCTATATGGTCACCCTATTATCGTTGCCCCTTAGCAGTCTAGCATACCTCATATAAAGAAATTATTCTTGGAAGCTCTGTGTCTCTCTGACCATAATCTTTAAATTGATTAATACATCAACATGTTTATTTTTCTTTACACCAAGAGGTGTAAGAGGTGTCACTGAATACCGCAAGGACTTAATATGGCTTGGTCTTATTTGTCATAGGGTTCCAGTATGCTGGAAGTCGGCACCAGCGTTCCTCACATCCAGAACAAAAGAAATGAAGGTGAGGGCTTTTGTTGTTTTTTGACTGCAGCATGAAATAGATGGCATGCCGTAGGGTTTGGGTTTAAGTTACGAGTTTGAAGAAATTGTGTGTAAGCACACATAATCAGACGGAGTGTTTTTTTGGCCTAATATATTTTTGGCTTAGGTTTTTTAATTAGAGTGGTTTATATAGGAAAGAAAATTATAGTTGGAAATCAGCAATTTTGGCTCCTTACAGATTCATAACTCACTCAGTATTGTTTTAAAATATTTTGTTTGTTACAGTAGATAATTATGCAGTAGAATGAATCATTCAATAATTCTTTATTTGAAGTACTGCAAGATATTGTCTACATTTGTGTGTAGTTTCCCTACTAACATGTTTTGTTGATCAATGTGAAAAACCGCTTTTTGGACAAATTTTATTAATTTTTGTGTTCTAATGAAGGTCCCCTTTTAAAGGAATTTATCTTTACGTGTAAACATGCTTGTCACTGAAACTAATATTAGAGCAACTGCGATAACTTTTCAAAATTTTTATTTGATATGCAACAATCTTCACCAAGCAATCCTCTTTCCAGTGCCCAGGTATCGATTCGGCTCGAGGATAACCTGACATGGCTTGTAGTTCATGGTCACATGCGACAAAAATCTGACCCTGCAAGAGAACTATCACCAGATCTAAGATGTAGACAAAGGTAGTCTACATTATGGTTGTGGTAATGTAAAATTTACAATTTGCAAGGGAAATGAGTATGTATCAAAGCCACACTGGATGTATTGTGCAACTTTGTCATTATTCCTACTGAACAAACCATGGGCATCTCAGTTATCATGTGAAACCATACAAGTCTTCAAAAAATTATTGGTATGCTGTTATAAACTTCACACTAAAAAGATCCCTTTTTTCCTTCCCCTGTTGTGGAGCATGTGTAACCAGTGTTGTGATGCCCATATCAGCATTGCGTGGTGGGGTTGGGAGGGGATATGGACTAACAGATGGTCCATCAGTTTCTGAAATAAGCCTAAGCTTGTTAGTGTCCAACACTTTTTCAAAGATTGGTAGGTATCTTGATTTAGGACAACAAGGCCAGTACATCTGGTATTGCTGGGAGCTAGCATTCAACACCAAAACACAGGTAGATTAATTGTAAAGCACACATGTTCTAGCAAATGCAAATAAAGGCAATTGAAGGTCAACAAACAGTGAGTGAAAATTAGGATGGCAAGACCAAAAATGAGTAGTTAAATGAAAGAAGACTATCAAAAAATGTTTCAAACATAAAAATGTCAAAGTAGAAAAAGTATACTTGTCAATGCCTTCTAACCTTTTTGAAAATGATAGTTTACCTGGTTTTGTACTCAGGTGCTCTAGGGGAGTAAACATGGTCCCTGGAATGTGGCATCATTGAAGAAGTGTCATCTATGAAACCACTCCTCCAAGCAGAAATCTGGAGACAATCAAGACGTGTCATCAAAGTGAGGCCATCAAGTGGCAAGGAAAGAGACGTGGGAATCCTCTATCACGAAATAATGCTGGTACGAGAAGAGGGGGAAATTAGCCCAGGAGAAGGTACTCTTCAACAAACAGGACCAAGCGTCTGAGGAGTCAAGTGATCAGATGCCTGGCAGAGCGGAAGATTCCGATTCAGTCATCTTGAAGAAGTGCCGCAGCAAGAATTAGAACAGATGTGTTTCAGAAGAATGAACTTCTGCCTAAGAAGATGGTGTGGTAGGAAATCAGAAAAACAATGGCTAGTGCAAGAAATAAACCTGGAGTGTCTTGAATCGACGATGTATTTGCCAAGAAAGCGGCAGGAATGCCCTGTCCTCAGGGGAGGGGGAAAGTGCAAAGAAGAAAGAAGAACCAGAAGGGGGAGGATGGATTAGTTACTCAGAGAAGAGGAGAAAAGAGATGAGTAGACCTAATAGAATAGGCAGTGGTGGGAAGACCTATGGAAGCAGGTAGAGTGACTGGAAGCAGTGGAGATACAGGCAATGCAGAAGGAGAACTAATGCTATTAATGTGGCAGGTGTGGTATGCAAGAAGAGCAAAACAGGTTGGTAGATTTAGTGGATTTAGCTTTGTAGGGCCTTAAAGTCTTTGCTTATCTTGGACATGGCAGTGGTCCTCAAACCATTGAAATATGAAGTCAGTCTGAACTTCTTATATGGGAAAGTCACTGTGATACTTAGGTACACCATATATACTCTATGTACAAATAGCAGTAGTATACAGTGCGGCCAAAGTAGAGAACTTGTGTGTAAAGAAAAAAGCAGGGAATTCCAATTGCTTATTGGGATTTTGAACCCCCCCCCCAAAAAAATGGTTATCCTTATAACTACAGAGTTCATACGAACTACACACACAGCAGGCACTCATACATTTAATGCCACTGCACATTAACTATAGTATTTGCGTGGAAAACCTGTTAATGCCCCACAGGCAGGGCATCGCACATTTGGTTTGTTCTGAGGGGTTAACGCCTCAGTGCGCTCATAGACATTCTATGCCTGGGGGTAAAGGTTCCAACAGACACTCATTGGCATCATCTTTTAAGTGTAAACGGCACTCATTGGCATTTGATTCAGGTTTAGAGTTACTGTTTTTGGTGTATTGATGAATCGGATAGACCTTATGTCGGCATTTAGTGTGTCTGTCAGTCTGAGTGTGTGTGGGCAAACATTTAGTGTCACCTTTGTTTGACACTTTGAACTTCCTGTCATTTTAATGGCAATGATGGAGCAATACTTGATATGCTTATACATTGAGACAAGGGGTCTTATGTGGGGTGTCAGATGAGGAGTCAAAGGCATTCAATGGGCACTAGGGTATTATATTGCGTAGTTACACTTTGGTTGGCACTTTTCAACATGGATCCAAGTTCATAAGTGGTATGCTTATACATTGAGACAGGGTA
Organism: Ophioderma brevispina; assembly: GCA_023653785.1. Lineage (NCBI taxonomy): Eukaryota > Metazoa > Echinodermata > Ophiuroidea > Amphilepidida > Ophiodermatidae > Ophioderma > Ophioderma brevispina. The sequence continues at coordinate 29,117 of JAMKCH010056017.1, forward strand.
TCTTAGGTGGGGTAAACAGATGGAAGGTAAAGGTCATCAGGGGTCCTTAGCGGTCATTTTTATTGCTCTTATTCTTTGACACTAATGGCAGACTACTGTATTTGGGACCGCTGCCATTTTTATTGATGTTTTCTGCCTTAGAAGAAAACCACCCAGCATTCAGCTTCCATTAGGGTAGATGCCCAGGCGGAAGTATCAGCAGTGGCTTAGTTTTTTAACAACAATGAACCGGAGGTTTATGCACTCAAATAACCTCATTTCCTATAAGAGCCAGTTGGACTGGTTAGGGAAGAGTTCATATGTATCCCTCTCAAAGTGATACATTCAACAATGTCTTGTTTATTTGCACTAGGGGTAGGGTATTGTTAATGTAAGGCCACAAATACAAAAGAATTGTTTTCCTGACATTTAAAGAGGGGTACATATGGAACTCGTTCCAGGGAAATTGTCAAACTTTCCTTAAGTACTTGAGTATCCTCAAGCCAGTAAAAAAGTTTAGTGGCCACTCCTTAATAAATGCTACCCCTAATAAATGCCCCCACAACTTTTTATTGAAAAACATAACACTAGTATTGAGTAAGGAGTGATAAGAACCAGTTCAATGTGTTAGGTTTTAAACTCTTCTTGAGACCCCATTCTGATGATGAAGGTTTCCAACTTGTGCGCTTCCATTAACTAATTTTGCTTTGGATGATGTGGCCTTCATTCTTGTGTCAGCGCTACTTATTTTACAGTTCTGCAAGTAAAAAACACAGAGGAAAATGCATGCAAACTATTGCTCATCAAACAGCGTTGAAGCAATGTCACAATTTACAATGGTGAGCGCTCTGGAAAAACCGCCACATGGTGCAAATTATATTTTGAGTTTGACTATCATTGCAAAGTTTGAAATATAAAGTTTCTATAATTTGTATTCTTTCTTTTAGGATAACATATCAAAAGTTATGCCTTATACAATCTGAACAAAAATAAAACATAACAGATTAGGTATTTTCTTTATTTTTCAAGACGTCATGTGGCGACATGAGGACGGGTTTTCCCAGATCACTCACATTTTGTTCATTTCAGTTGACATGTTTACAGCTCCCTTATCTAAAAATGCCTTCTTCCAATCAATGGGTTTGAGCACTGAGCAAGGCATATACTGGTCCATTCAAGCTTATGCATTGGATATGTGCAAGATCATTTACAAAAACTTTGTAAAATACAGACGTTTGTTTCATTGCAGATGTCTATTAGAGACTGATTCAGGAATTTGCAGGAGGCCCAGGGCTGCCAGATCGACTGCTGTACAATAGAAGCATCACACTGCAAGACAGAATGGAGGTATGGAGAAAGATGAGGAGGAAGAACAGCAGGCAATGGATATTCCACTTTCAAGTCTCCTCCCAGAAAGGAAACCCTTCCGAAACAGTAGGAGAGATCAAGACAGATGGACCCAAGAAGTGCAGGTTAAAGTCCCAGGGAGGGGGTATTCACATGTGAAATGGATATGGCTGTAAGGCTGCTAAAAATAGGGGCGTTTAGGGACAGAGGATATGTGGCAAAAAATAGGGGTCTTTTGTGAGAGTGGTAAAATTTTTCAAATAGAGCAATCAACGTGCATGTGTACCCAAATTAGAAGATTCCACGAGCATGTATACCCTTCTGATGTAGCCGGTATCGAAGTAGGTCAGCAATTTTCAGCTTAGAGCAAAAAATATGTTGGAAAAACCAGTAGCCTAATCATAGGCATTAAATCCTTTGTCGTTTCTCCAACGTACGGCGGAGAGTTTGTGGACATCACCCTATCCCAAAATCCACCTTTTCCCTCCAACCACCACCCATCTTCCCCTTCTAAAAACAACCCACCTTCCCCTTCTAAAACAACCCATCGTCCCACTTCCCAAACACTACTCCTTTCCTTCCCAACAACCCATCCCATCTTCCAACACTATTCCCTTCCCAACACCTATCTCCCTCCCAACACTATCTCCCCTTCCCAACCCTCTAAGTCGGCAAATATATGTGACCTAGGTTTATTGATGGGGTAGAGAAACTTTATGTGCAGTAAGTATGGTGTCACCTCCCTTCCCAACATAACTTAATTTACCCAGTATTTTTAAACTCATCATTGAAACCTAAGTAATGTATACATGTAAAAAGGTTTATCTTTCAAATTTATAATATTCAAATATCAGCAAGGAAAATGAACCCACCATTGTGATGCATCATATCAAACAAAAGAATTTGTAGTGGTGACAAACACATCCTTGTCTTAAGAAACAGCCCTCACCAACGCTTATTTGATTTGAGGATTTGAACGTGTGGATTTATCTGTTTCCTAATGTAACATCATAACACGTTGCAACTAACAGCAAGGTGCTATATCAACGCACTGGTCACAAAATTCCACAAGTAAAAGGTAAAACTTGAGATGAGGACATAAAATGTACTTGGGCAGGTTCCTAAGCATCAAAAATTGTAAGAGATGTCACAATCTAAATTTAACCACCATATACCGAAATTCTGCACGTAACATGTGGCTCAAGTAATGAGTTTTTATTTTTGCTTTCATACTAATAAGGTGCAAACTAGAAAAGATCCAGCGTAGCATCTCAAGATTTGACGAGCATCTGCAACCACTGAAATTGGCACACAGGGCCAGAGGAGCTGAATTGGAAGATGACTTCCTCCGGGTAATGTAAGTGCTGAGGAAGACGAAGAACAATTTGAAGACCGAAAAGGAAACTTTGACATCCAAGGAGGGCTCGCTCTATCATAGGCAAGAACTCCTAGCCCGTCTTACCAAGTCCTACTGTGGCCTGTCAAAGGTCACCAGTGTTAAGTCAAAACGTCACCAGGGCAAATCTTACAAGGACAATGAGGAGCGATTTGCTCCAGTGGAAAATCGGCCCGTGCCGCCAAGGGCCACCTACGCTGAGGAGTTCAAAACCAAAGAAAGTCGGATTAGTGAGGAAAGTCAGAGAAGATTGGTGATTGGATTGGGAGTCTTCCAATGCTGATGTTCCCTACCCAGAGCAGTGTCAGGTGCCGTGTGAGCGCCCAAAGAAACTAAGGAAAACCAAAGATGACCCAAGGATTGTCGCTTTCTGAGTAAGTGTTGATTTATGTTTGATATTGTCTTGTTCTTAATTTGTACAAGTTGTTTTCAAAAGAAATTATTTAAAGATCAAAATGGTATATACATGCATTCATTCATGGGCATGGAAATCATTTGCTTGAAAATAATTGCAAGGAGTAAACCTTGATATTGGTGAGCCAATAATGTCTTATTACAATGCAATAGTCATTCAGGGCTAGAATTTCGGCGAGAATCCGAGAATTGATTCTCGCAAAGATTCTCGTAAATTGATTTGCATGAATCAATGTTGATTCTCGCAAACTTTAGAACTTAACACAGTAGCAAATTAGATGATTCACACAAATTAATTTTTGAGAATCAAGACTGATTCTCGCACTCTGCTACGAAATTCTACCTCTGGTCATTACAAATAATAGCATTTTAGCCATGGCATTCCCTGAAGGTAGTTGGTAATTAAGAAACAAGTTGAAGTACTGGAAATTCTTCCAAGCAGCTTCCCTGAAGTCTACTTTGTTGATCATTGACGATAAATGAATTTATTCACTTTGTTCAAACTGCAAGGTCTGATGAACAAGAGCAAATATGATCTGAACAGCTCTAACAATATAAAGTGCATTTGTGTGTAAAAAAGTGATAGCTCTTGTGAGCAAGATCATCTGCACGAAGACATGCTCCAGTTGTACCTTGGAAACTCTTTCCTATGAACATCAAAAACTTTGCAAGTTTTTTTTGCCCATCAAGATTGCTTTGATAACAAAATATCACCTCATCCTTGATACAGGAGTATGACTGGAGAAAGTACCAATCCAACAACAGCTCCCTAGCCTCCTCAATGGAGGCCTCAATGCTGGCTAGTCCTTGAGCGACAGCAATGGAATAGAGTTTGTGGAAGAAGGCGAGCACCAGCAGGCCAACAGTAGTTTTGATATCCCAACGATGTTGAGATTATTTGAGGCAGTTCGTATGTGAAACAACTGCCACGTTGGCACCTTCAAGCAACCAGTAGGTTTCACCTTTTCCTATTTACAACTATCGTACACTATCTGATCCTATAGACCGGTGACGGGGGATCGACAAAGGGAACAAAGTTGTGGGCACATTAAGTTGTGATCATTGGCCAGCCCATTTAACAAATGTTTTACTTGTGCATAGTGTCAGGAATGGCTCAAAGATTACAAATTTCGCCATTCAGGGTGGCCCACCCATCTTTGAAAGAGGGTTAAAAAAGCCAATAAGTGAGAATTTAGGCTTGTCTTTTTTTCCCAATCTGCTTCCTTGTTTTGGCCAGTATCTGCAAATTCATTATTTTAAGACAATATGTTTTTCCACCTTTTGACCTGATTTTGCCAGGAAGTTCCCAGGTACAAGATGAAATGCATTTTCCAGCCAATGGCAACCCCTGCACCGTCAACCCAAGGTAAAATAGTCATCTTTGAATAAATATATTGGTAAATTAGACAAATGTCTGCCCTGTATGTGCCATGCCATACACGTCAGCAATATGCTGCTTTTGGAACATTCAAATGACTACCTTCTAAAACAGCCACAACCATGTATTTAGCACAGAGCTTATCAGTAGTACTCATAATTACGCTTATTCCTCATCATTTCGAGACTCTTAAGGATGACATCATGATGAATGATGCAGGGATGGCAGGAGACCCTTAAAGTGACTGGGTAGTAATCAACAAATTCTGATATGTTTACCAACTCATAACAGTAGTGTGACATAACATACAACACACATACAACCCGTGTACTGTACTGAGTACATACAACAGGTTTTGCAAACAGGAATGACCTTTTACATGATGTCCCCAATGTGTAATTTTGTCCCAATGACCCTGATTGCCCCAAAATGACCCTGATCATCATTTATTACTACACACACACACACACACACAACCCATTTTGTATGGTACATACTCTGCGGCCATCAAAAGAACCAGCTTATGTTAAAATGGAATAAATGACAATGTTAAACTACCGTAGGGCCTTTGTCCATAAGAATTTTCTTTGGGTAGGTCCTCGGTAGTATTATGTCAAGCTTGCAGATGCCTTATGGTGTCGTCTGTATAGGGCACATAGGGATGGCGTTGGTAGTGTGTCTGGTGGGTTCTATCTGTGTATCTTGTCGTCTGTCTGTAGGTAAAAATGTTGACCCCAAATGTTTTATCCCTACCATATTGCCATGCGGTTTCCGACAGAATTTCGGACATTTTTCAGGACACTTGGATAAAATGTTCTTGTGGGGGTGACCTCAATGACCTTGTTAACCTCATTTGACCATGGTGAACCTCATTGACCTTGGTGACCTCATGTGACTTTTGTCCGCCATTCACAAATCGCGACGAATAGACAACCCATGTTGTTTCGGTGAACACTGTTGTTGATCACTTTTGCTGCCTAAGAAATTTGTAAATTGCCACACAAATCCATAAAACTTGTCTTTGTCATGAACAGAGACTGGGGTGAGCCGTTTAGTCCACCAATTGTTTTGCCAAGTGAAAGCTGCGGGCAGAGATGATAATAGTGGAATGTTTTCTTGGTGATCAACAATCCCCTAATAAAGACATGCCAGCAGGTAAGACCCTGCAGAGGTTCAATCAATTGAACTTAATCACTAGGCAATCACATTCATGTTAGCTACCTTAGTAGCTACTTAATTCAAGGTCTCGCATAATGCAAATTCTCCATAGTACTCACAGCTTGAACTTGCTTCAAGTAATGCCAATAGCTACAACATGCTGTTTGTCTATCTTGTAAGCAGTCAATTCACTGGTGGCATTTTCAGGGAAAACTTAGGCCTGATTTTATATCTCAACCCATGACTAAGTATGGGAACCTACAAGCTAAATTTTGGGTTTCCGTCTTATATTACTATAAAGTATTACTGCATTCTATTATTACTGCGAAAAAGGTTAACCGGTATAGGAAAACATCCAAAGGTGCATGAGAGCTTTCCTATTGTGAAGTTTTTCCCTTTCATATTCTATTTCACAATACAAAGGTCCTTTCATGTTAGTAAGCAGTGTGGAACTCCAAAACGTGGCTTAGTTTAGGAGTTTAATATCCCCACCCTACATACACCTACATCATACTCATTGGAAAGCTTATTAGTCTCCTTTCAGATGAGGCTATTTAACTGGCCAGTGTGGGCTAATGTGGTTTTTGGTCCATTTTAGCCAAAACATAACATTTTTGGCAAAAAAAAATGATTTTTGAGAGATTGGTATTTTTGACATCTAATTACATGCCCCATCTCTAAATAAGGGTTTCGGAACATACATGGCTTCTCAGAAGCTCACATAAGCTTCTAAAGTTTGTAAAAATATACATAAGTAGAGGCTATTATGTGAAAATCTACGTTTTTCGTGCAAATTCATGTTTCTAAAACCTCAAAATAGTTGAACTTTTAGTTAGCATTCAAAATGTTTGTGTTTTATGCTCTACATTGAGCTTAAAATACTTGAGCTTAAACAGTAGGCATTCAGATAGTTGATGTGGGAACTGCAATATGAGCCAAAGGTGATTTTTGGGTCCTTTTAGTCAAACATACCTTTTTTGGTAAAAAAAATATTTTTCAGATATTGATATTTTTGACATCTATTAACATGCCCATCTCTATGTAAATAGGTTTCAGAACTATTTTGTGTCCCAGAAGCTCACAATAAACTCTAAGTTGACAAAATATACAGTAAGTATCTGCGATATTAGTGAAAGTATACAGTTTTTCCTCAAATTTAGGTTCCTAAGCTGATAATAGTTAAACTTTAGTACACATCAAAACATTCCATGTTTATGCGCTAAATTTAGCTGAAAATACTTGAAATACCATTGGCATCAGTTTATGTATTAGTTGAACATGTCAAATTGGTCCAATTTAGTAAAAACATGCGTTTCTGGGCCACAAAATGATTTTGAGTACATGGTATCGATGGTCAATTTTTGGCATTTTCCCACTTTACCCCACACTAGACATCCACTTGGATAAATTCCATTCAGAAGGTCCACCCATATAATTATTTACTATGACATAACTGAATGGCTTAACCCACGAACCGGGATATAAAATATTGTACAAAAATCTTATGGAGTGGAAAGTGTTGTTTCATTGGCAGTACTTATTTTTGTCCATATTCCATGCCAGTTTTGGCTTGCAAACTTTCTATGCACGTTTTCTATAAAACCTTAAAAAGTGCGATCATTAATTCTAAGTATCTAACGCATGTTGGAGACCTGGATCAGTAACTTTGTTAACCTAACACCCCGGGCCCATAAACAGAATTTTTAGGGGGCGATTTTTGTTGCGCCTGCCTAAGTCAGGAAGACCATAGGGATCACCTGTGTCCACTGTTGTTTGTTGTTGTCTGTTGTTGATGTCCTGTTTGTTGATGTCTGTTGTAAAAAAGGGTTAACATTTGCATGTAATATCCACATACTTTGATGATTTAAACCACACTTGGGTCACAGGTGCAACATTGGCAATCCCCAACTTGTTGATGAGGTCAAAGGTCACAGGCCAAGGTCAAAGGTCATGTGAGGATCAAGTTGTAAGATATGCGGAAAATGTAAAATTGACCTCATATGAAAAGTTGAAGGTTCAACTTGGAACCAAACTTGAATCATAGGTCAACATGGGATCCCCTCATTGTTGATAGGTCAAAGGTCACATGCAAGTTCAAAGGTCATGTGAGGCGAGTTTGTAAAATATGCTTAGAAATGCTGAAATTGACCTCATATAAAGTTGAATGTTTCAATTGGAACCAACTTGAATCATAGGTGCCCATGGTATCCCTCACTTTTATTTTTTTGTTTAATGAGGGCAATGGTCACATGCCAAGTCAAAGTCATGTGAGTCAGTTGTAAAATATAGGCCTGAAAGTAAAATTTGACCTCATATGAAAAGTTGAAGTTCAATTGGAACCAATTTGAATCATAGGTGCACCTGGGATCCCTCATTTCTGAGAGGTCATAGGGTCACATGCCAAGGTCAAAGGTCATTTGCGCTCAATTGTAAACATAGGCTGAAAATTAAAATTGACGCCTCATACTGAAAAGTTCAGTTCAATTTGCACCAACTTGAATCCTAGGTGCAACATGGGATCCCTCATTTGTTTCTGAGGTTCAAAGGTCACATCATGGTCAAGGTCTGTTAGGGCTATCACTAACCGCGACGGCAGCGACACAAGCGGTCCGGGACCGATGTAATTTTTTTTCAAAAGAGGACCTCCCCAATTTAACTGGCCAAGGGGAAAATTTTGGGGGCAAAGTTGACTTTTTTACCAAAATTTGAAACCCTTATGGGGATTTGAAACCTTAATGAAGATTTAAAAAAAAAAAAAAAACCTTAATATTCTCACTCCGCTCGCAAAATCTGTTGTCCTTTTTGAGCTCTTTAGGGTTTTGTATTTTTTCATATTGTCTTTTTTCAGATTTTCGTATTTTGTTTTGTCATATTGTCTTTCAAAGATGAATTTTGTTTGTTTGGATAATTCCCACATCATCCTCATGTTTGGGCATGCTTTCAAATCACCTTACTAGTTAGAAGTTGCTCATTCACTAATGTATACTTAGAAAAGGAGCACATTTTCATGCAAAGATTCCTCCAGAGTAAGGTAGTTATCCGTGCTTTTTAAATTAGGTCGAAGATGAATTTCATTTAACTGAATGCACCTTTATGACGATCGTCAATTTAAATTAAAAAATGATATTGTAATTTTTGAGATTTATGGCATTGGTTTTATGTCCGATAAATGGGCATTTTCCTTTTCTGAAATCCAGTTTAAACACCAGCCATATGATATATAATCATATATATCCCTGATATAATGCTATATGAAACGGGCAGCTCCTGTTCTCTCGGGGTACAACATTTACAGCATCTTCATCCATCATTCATCAAAATGATTTCATAAGAACACCAAATGCTCAAGTCCACCAAAATTGCAAAAAATATAATTGCAAAAAGTATAATGGACATATTTGGGACCAATTACTGTGCATGGAAGCTAATGTATCAATCAATATTGGCAAAAAGTATGACTATTTTGTTCATGGATGATCTATTTGGGACCATGGTCCTTATTTTCCGCCCCTCTTCCCTTTTCTTTCTCTTGTACGACCCCCTGCCTGTCCTCTTCGCCTTCTCAATTTTTTTCATGTGTCCTCAGAAATTTCTCTCAATTTTATTTTTTTTTATTGTTTCCACTCTTACATTTAATAAGTGAATGCCTTTTACCATGTTTATCTTACCCCTGCCTGAATAAAACTAGGTCCCACTATCCTACAACTAATTAAATTTTGAGATACAACTGAGAAATTAAAAGCTAATTAATTGAATGCAATTTGTTAAAATTAATTTTGATTGACATATTAACCATTTCATATATTGCTGCTACATCTATATTGTAGCACTTAACAAGAATATGGAAAAATGAAATGAACAAGCAGGACAGGGCCATAGCAAGGATGCAAAGTGTGCGGCAGCCAACCAAATCACAGACAGCCAGTACATAGAAATGCATCAATATTGGGCTCATTTTAAACACATTTCATTTATTTTGACTTACTAAGAAAATTTGCATATTTTTAGACAAAAAAAAATGCCTCAGAGATAGAAAGAAATAGAAAATTTCATTAAAAAAATAAAATCGATCCCAAATCAATATTTTTTAACTATAATTTGACAGTCAATATGGTTTGCAACTGTTTTGACTATACCATTTGGCCCGATATGAACCAACTAACTTACACAATTTGTATACATACCGAAATAATATAATTTTAGTTATAATCATGTAATATACATAATCATGAATGTAATATTTTCTCGCACTAACTTCTTTAGTATAAAAATACCAACATCTTAAAAAAAAAAAAAAGATTTCACATACATCTGAAGTCCCGGAAAGGGGGGGGGATCACTGTCAAGGGGATATCATGCAAGAACAGAAACACGTAAAAAGGGTATTTTTTCAAGATTGTGCACGATACATACGTAACGTGAAAAGGGCAGCAACACTTACATGATTAGGGTCCGATTTGTGAACCTTGATTTTGTATTGTATTCGGTCATTATTTATGTGCAAGTAGTAAGCTATTCAGAATATCCTACGCAGAAACACATTTCATAGAAAGCAATGTACCAAGAACCATATTTATGCATTTGTCAAATATTGCCAATACTTGTTAAGGGTAGAATTTTACACTTGCCTAATATGAACATTTTGAAAAGGTAACTTAAGTTTTACTTTCAAGTAGCTTTCATAAACACGATTTTGAAAAAAAAAAAAAAAAAAAATTGGCATTTTTATTCAAATACAAATTTGTCATTAGTGATAATATCATATATTTGAGCAAAATTATTCACTCAACAAAAACATCAACCATTTGGAGAAATTATTATCCCTAGACAACATGCAGCAGCTATTATAAAATCACCCAAAAATCACCCAATTTTTTAAAGTGGCTGCCCTTCGGCCCAGGAAGGGTTAAGGGTAGAATTTTACACTTGCCTAATATGAACATTTTGAAAAGGTAACTTAAGTTTTACTTTCAAGTAGCTTTCATAAACACGATTTTGAGAAAAACACATTTCCAGTCAACTATACTTTGTATTTTGTACTCTTAAAAACTTATTTTGACGTTCTAAGGCATGATATAGTTTTAAAATTTACTAACATAAGGCATGTTACATAGATGTCAAAAACACCATTATCTCAAAAATACTTTTTCATATTATTCACCAAAATTAATGTTTTTGACAAAAATGGCCCAAAATACCTTCAGTCCAACTTGACATGTGTAAATCATACCTAAACTGAATGGTATTGCAAGTATTTATAGCTAAATTTAGAACATAAAACATGAATGTTTTGAATGCTTAGCTAAAGTTTAGCTCTTATTCAGGTTTTGGAATCATAAATTTGAGAAAAATGCACATTTTCACTCAATATTTCCTATACTTACTATATATTTTGGCAACTTTTAAATAGAAGCTTATTGTGAGCTTCTGGGGCACAATATAGTTCTGAAACCTACTTACATAGATGGGGCATGTTATATAGATATGTATGTCAAAAATACCAATATCTCAAAAAATCATGTTTTACCCAAAAATGTATGTTTTTGATTAAAATGACCCAAAATCACCTTTGGCCCATATTGGCAGTTCCACATCATACCTAAGCTGAATGCCAATGGTAGCTCAAGTATTTTAAGCTCAATTTAGAAAATAAAACACAGACGTTTGAATGCTAAGCTAAACGTTTAACTATTTTTCAGGTGTTAGAAACATCAATTTGAGAAAAACGTGTATTTTCCGCCAATATCGCCTATACTTACTGTATGTTTTGTAAACTTTAGAAGCTTATTGTGCGCTTTTGGGACACACTATAGTTCTGAAACCTTCTTACATAGATGGGACATGTTATATAGATGTCAAAAATATCAATATCTCAAAAATAATTTTTACCCAAAAATGTATGTTTTTGGCTAAAATGACCCAAAATCACATTTGGCTCGTATTGGCAGTTCTAAGTCATACCTAATCCGAATGCCAATGATAGATCAAGTATTTTCAGCTCAAATTAGAGCACAAAACACAGATGTTTTGATGCTAAGCTAAAAGATTAACCATTTTTCAGGTTTTAGAAACATCAATTTGAGAAAAACGTGTATTTTCCGCCAATATCGCCTATACTTACTGTATGTTTTGTAAACTTTAGAAGCTTATTGTGCGCTTTTGGGACACAATATAGTTCTGAAACCTACTTACATAGATGGGATATATTATGTAGCTGTCAAAAATACCAATATCTCAAAAATCACTTTTTTGCCCAAAAATGTAGGTTTTTGGATAAAATGACCCAAAAACCACCTTTGGCCCACATTGGAAATTTCACATCATGCCTAATCTGAAAGTAGACATAATAAGCTTTCCATTAATGTATGATGTAGGTGTATGTAGGGTGGGACTATTAAATCGACTAAATTGATGATGCTGCTACTCGCCTATAGGACATGTTTCTAGACTTAAACCAAGACTAAATTATTTGTGAATATGGGCCAATGATAACCACACTGGCGTACCCAGGGGGGGCTTTGGGGGCTAAAGCCCCCCTCAAAGTTCTCAAAAAAAAAGAGGAAGGAAGAAAGAGGAAGGGAGAAAGAAAAAAGAGGAAAAGAGAAGGAGAAAAGAAGAGGAACATGGTACATTTATTTGATTTTTTTCATGCAAATGCGGATCAAAAAGTGTCGGAAGAAGTACGCAAGGAAAGGCGTTTTCAGGTCTTGAAAACCCTAAAACCTCAGGAGCTTCAGGGGGCTGCACCCCACCCGTTAGTCGCTCCGCTCGATCCGCTCGCTTCGCTCTCATGGTTCGAACATCTTTAGTCCAGCCCCCCCTCAATACAATTTCCTGGGCACGCCTATGAACCCCCACTATGCAATCTACCATTTTGGAGTCAAAGGTCATTAAAATTGAAACTTGAAACAAACTCAAACTGACAGAGAGGGTAACATAGTCTGAAAAGTTGATTTGTCTCCTCGCATTCTGCCTTAGAGGTCGGTGACCCAATCAACAACGCCATCCCCTAACTTTCCCGAAGAAGAAAGTTCATATTTTTCTCTTTACCCCAGGTAAATTTGATGCACAAGAAAGGTTTCTTTTTGATGTTATGAAGAAAAACATTTTTGCCCCCTGCAGGATTGGCTGAATTTGGCAGACACAAGTCATCAAGCAGTGAGGAGCATGGCAGGCAAACTGAGAGTGACGGCCATGATGAGGATGAGCTAGATCTCCTCTATGACCCCTGCCTCAATTGTTACTTTGACCCCAAGACAGGAAAGTATTACGAACTAAAGTGACCTTGTCTTGCTACAGTGAAGTGTATTGCATACCAAGCTTAATACTTTCACTGAAGTGTTACCAACTGTTGTGGCCGGCGGAATAAAGTGCAGTCACATGTGTATTCTCACACGTTAATCTGCGAATCACAGTGGCATGTAGCAGCATGGCATGGCACACCAGATTGGCATGGATAGCAGCTTGGCATGCAACATGTGCTCAAAAAATGTGATGCACTTGCAAGCGGACAGTCAATTTCATCACAAAATATTAAATACCTTACAAAAGAGTGTTAACACAAAAGGAAAAAGTCAAGACAGTTGCTGATTAGACTGGTAAAATGTGAAAACTTCTATTGACCTGATCAGATTTTTGTACCTTGTGATATTTGGGTGGGAGTACATGGTGGGTATTCTGTGATGCGAAATGTGTTTACGTAAGTGGGTGTATCAAGCTCATTCTAATTTGTTAGATTCACATGGCTAGATCAAGGTTTTGGGCATTCAACATGCACTCAGATCCTACTTAATTAAGCATTGGAAAGAAGTGCATATCGCACTAATGTGTGAGTCATTGACTGCATTGCAAATGCAGCATGTGTTTGTATTGTGAATTTATGTGCAATGAGATATATTTTTTTTAAATGGGTCTTGGCCAGGTGTTAAGGCAGGAATTCAAAGGAACTGTTCTTTACCATATCTTCTTAATTATTGTTCAAATATGTATAAAAGTATTACATATTTAAGAAGGAAATGACTCGAGGAATCCAAATAAGATAATTTTTTTCCCATAACTCTTTTTTTCACTCATTTTTTGTTTCCTATAAAAAAATATAGAAATTTTAGAAAAATGTGCCTTGTTTGTTTTTGTATTCCAGAGTAATAGTTCTAGGGTCGGTATTTCCCGTTTTTCAAATTGCCAAAAAAGGCAAAAATCTGTGTGCATCAATGGAGCAATGCCAAGATTGCTCATTATCATGTTTTGAGGAGTCCAAGTGTGTGAAAATATCGGATCCAAAACATGATAATGATAAAATTGGATGATTTACGCCCAATATTAATTGGTCTCGCTATGAGTTTTAAAATATTGGGCGAGATGCAACTCATAGCTCGACCAATTAATTTGGGCTTAATCCAATTTTATATCAAAGTTGGACATAAATCACAATTTTTAACAAAAAATTAAAAAACATACAGAAGATCGGAGTATTGAATTAAATAAAGACAAAAAAATACACGGTCTCGAACCTGGTCCTCTCGCTTATATGCATGAGATTTACCACTGGACCACAGAGGACTCTGTTTACGTGGATACCAGAGAAACGAGTGCTATGTATTTAGTCTTTTAGGCTATGGTACATGATACAATGTTGGCCTTTTAATTAAATATTCGTGCTCCAGACCTGGGGATTACTTATTTCCTTCACTAAAATTCAAACAATATTATTTTAACCAGGAAAAGCTTTGTCCCCACATGAAAGGGGTGCACATTATTTAGAAAAATGAATAAAATGCCAACTCAATTTATTTCTAGAATATCAGTGGATATACATAACCTCAACATGCTCAAGCGAACAATGGGGCTAATGATACTCAATAATCAGCCCGGAACACACTTCACATTCTTTTACATCTGGTCCATTGTTATTGTGCACGCAGTTGAACAGATTTCGAATGTTATGTCCTTGCTGCATAGGCGTGAGTTCTTTCCTCATTCGCGATAAAATAAATCTTGAGATTCTACTGTGTCTTTCATTAACTTTGACCATATGATTAATATTTTTTTCGAAAAGAAAATGTAAAAGGACAAAATTCATGAAAGAAAAGCCTATAGCAAGGGCTGACCCAATTTGGGTTCATCCTCTATGTAAGACCTCATGAAATTAGCCTAGTATGAAATCTTCTATAAGAGGATCAAAGGATTACAAGGATTGTACAGCTTTATTCCGTAAAAGAGACTTTACTCTAGTCTAACTCATGAATATCTTACACCAAGGTAAGACCCCAATTTGTGCATAATCTAAATCCACAAGTTATTGTCTTTAAAACCCTATTTCTATTCAATTTACCAAGAAAGCCAATGGTATTCAGCAACCTACTGTTTTAAAATCATGAGCGAGGGGAGTATGTTGCCCTTTATGTTATGAACAGATACTAGAGCTCAATACGGGGAGGTAATAACTCCTGAGATAGCTTGAAATCTTTTCACCAGTGTGGGCAGTAACAATGGACCTGCATACCCTGATGAGAAAAAAGATCCGAAATGTTTTAGGTTGATTTTTTTTCTAAATAATGTGCAATCTTTTCATTTGGGGATACAGCTTTTCCTGGTTTACATAATATTTTTTAAATTTTAGTGAAGGAAGTAAGTTATCCCCAGCTTTGTAGCACAGAAAGATGGTTAAATCGCAAACGTATCACGGCCTATTTATTTTAGACTCTCAAGTGGCCGTAATTATATATTATGTATTTAGAAGATGACCTATATGCATGATTCTAGCAGAATCTATGACGATGCAAAACTCAATTCAATGTACGCGAGGATCAAGTAAATGATACAACCCAAGGGAACCATTGGACAAACATTATACAGAAGCTCGGAGAAACTGGTGAGCATTTAATTAAATAAAGACGAAAAATAGTCTCTGACAGCTAGTGATAGGCAGTTCATATATGTGTAGGCACCAAGAAAGATTTGCCACATATGTTAGTGTTACACAACTTCTCTCAAAGCAGGGTTTTCAGTGCAAATCTCTGCAGTATTATGCAGGGACACAAGGTCAAACTAATAAATAGTAGTAGCCTTACTAAAGTATTTTTGTCACACATGCCTCAGTTGTAGGGCCAATCAATGTGCCGGTCTTTATATTGTGCTGTATTAGAGGTGCTTTGTATACAGTGTAGTTTCAGAGAGACATGAATCCATCAATACAGCATGCATGTACAGTGTCACTGAAAAAAAATGCAAAATATTGTAACATTTTTAAAACATGAAGAATACATACCTTTGAGTCCAAAAATTGCCAGCATTAAAACGAGCCATTGTTTCACTGCAGTCTCTGCAAAGGAATCGTGGCTAGTTTGGAAATTAACTGCCGTACTACTCGAAGCGCTCAGTGCAGTGGCTTGACCAGACCTTGGCAAATATGGGATGCCGAGGTATTTTTCTGAGGGGGTGAATTTTCTGTATTTGGGTCCTACACTGTACAAACGGTCAGCTTATTTGGGGGAAGGGTGGGAAGGGTTCTGAGCCTAATTAGCCTAAATTGTGCTCCCCCCCCCCAGAGCTCCACCTCCAACCTGGTTGTACTACTCCGGTGCTGATTGAAAATATTCAACTTTGGTTAATGCATATTTTTCAGTCAACATTGGTGTGAAGGTACAGCAGCTCAGAAGACTGAAGACCTTCCCAAATGCCTTTTCAGCTACAAATTTGTTTTTCCGTGCCACCAGGAACCTCTCATAGCAATAACACGTAATCATAGTTCCTCACAGCAAACATTCCTTGTAGATTATCGAGAGCTACGCTTATAAGTCTAGTGGAGTAAATTTCTAACGGATTGTTTATGAACGATGAAGAAATGGTTCTCGATTGCTATGCACACCTTCTTTTTCAAAAATGTCTTGAAACCAGCCAGAAATTAAGCTAGCATCAACTGTACAGCATTTAGAGCGTCCACCAGCGGCATCTACTTCAACTACGTCATCAGCTTGCTCACTAAGGCGGTGTTGACAATCTTGATTTGTATTTTCGTAATCACTTTACAGTTAAATTTCTGGTAATTAAAAGTTTCAGTTAATCTACTGTATCCAGCACTTTTACTTCTTTGTATAACTGTTTGTTAGGACATTTGGTAAATCCTCAATAAAAACTATAACATAAGGGACCATATAACTGGTGTCGGGAAGTTAAACTGAGTCTAGGCAAGGATGTCAAGCATCAAGCATATGTCATGGGGCATGTCAAGGCACATCAGACTTTCATGTTTGTGGACTTGAATAAATAGGGTTTTGACACAAATAGTAACAAGATTGATATTTGGGCCTACTGATGACTTGGTGTAATTTGGCCCAAGGTGCAAATTAGCTGCCAGAATCATCCATCCTACATACATTGTGTACATGTGCATTTGTAACAGTTTGTACTAGATGCATAACCTTAAGTGAAAGTAAACCATTGAATTTTGCCAGAGTATTCAATTTTGTTTTCAGATTCAGAATTTACCAATAAAACATAGCAATGCACAATGCAATGATAGGTGACCATACAGAGCAGAGCTCGAAATCTATGGTTTGTATCATCACAAAAACAAGGCATCAATTTATACTATGGACATTTTGATGTCTACATGTGGAACACATGACAAACTTATTTTCTTGTCAGAACAATATGAATGTCTCTTCAGCTCGTCAGGAGATAACATTTTAAACTTGTAAACGTGGGTTGCTGTGGAAAAATATTTACAAGGCAGAAACTCAACCATTGAGCTTTGAATAGCTTTAACATTTCACCTTGATATTTGTGCTATAGAATATGTTTGGGCCTTGAATTAGTTTCTCTACATATCATGCTTTTACCTCCAAAAATATGTCGTTGGCCAGATAAATGACAAACAAATTAACCAGAAATAGAGCTCATTGGGTTATGAGTTGGTCCTTGTATCCACTGTACCACATTTGCCCTCACAACTTGACATGTCTTCCCGACTCTGGCTTCAATTACGTCTGCAGCTACACTGATCAGTTTCGGTGTTATAGTCGAAAACTTTCAAACCAATTGCAATCAGGCATCACCAAAGATCCACAAAACCTTAAAATTTTGGTCACCTGCCTGCATCAGAACATTAAATACCACATCTTAAGTCTAATTTGGTTTACTATGTTTCTTTACTTTTCATGCTACACAAATTTTCAAAATATTTAAAGGTGCATATTGTGATTTCAGCACCTTCTGTTTTATTCATTGCTCACTAGATATCCTTGAGAAAAGCTTATTCTCAAAATATGAGCTGATCTTGTGGTTTTGTGTTATGCGCAATTGCTCGTTTCCCACGGTCCCATAGGCTACTGTGCTGTAATTTAAAATTGCAAATTTCTTACAGATGCGACCGAATTTACATGTAAGATTGGGTACACATGGATTACTAAGGCTAACGGTTCAGATAATATAAAAATCTCAATTTTTTTTAGGTAAGCCGGTGGGACGAGGCTGTGGGTCACAAAATGCCCCTTTAATGAATTTCACCAACTGAAAAAAAAAGATTATCAACAAGTTAAATGCTGATAAATGTTACAAGGTACTTACTTAAAATCTTCCAAATCATTCTGGTTTGCAATATTTCTTGATTGCAAACCATAGACATGGACCAACCTCATGCGTGTGTGTATTCTCATCCCTTGAAATTTAATGTGTCTTATGAAGTGTACTTATCCTTAATATATTTGTATGTAGAATAACCTATTACAGATTGGCCTTGAATAGATGATTTATATTTTTGATGGAACAGTACCTTGAATTCTGTACTTCAAAGTAGAATTTGAGGGTTGACAAACAGAAGGACGTAACTCAACACTGAAATATTAAAGAATTTCTTTAATTCTGCTGTTCATAATTAAAAATTGTTCTTTGTTTACTAAAGTTTATTTAATGTTGCTTACTGTACCATATGAGCTTTATGAGATGTTTACATTTTGAGTAATGAATAGATTTACTTAGAAGAAAATATTAAACATCACATTTCTCAAAAGCAGTATCAGCAGAATTAAAGAAATTCTTTAATATTTCTTTCAGTGCTGAGTTATGTCCTTCTGTTTGTCAACCCTCGATTAATTTATTATTGTATTAATTTGAAGTTGAAATAATTTTGTAAATTTAAACTCTACATGCAACACTGCTTCATACTTACTCCATTATTGTATATAGAATCCAGACTGTGGCTCATATAGGTTATACATCCACCACTAACCTGGCTGCCGTAAGGATCACAAATCTTCGGTGGACTACTTTCTTGCATGGCATCTGGAAAAAGTGCTTTAAAATGTCCAAAAATGATGAAAGTGATGAAATTTCATGATTGACTGGTATTTTTTCTCAAACTAAGTGGTATTTGGACAGTGAATTTGAGGCAATTTACTCTATGCTCATCAATTTCACATCGATTTGCAAATTACTAGCTTTGGCGACTATAGAGAATCTTGTGTTGCCGGTCTGACGTCGGGTGAGTTCGGTGATTCGTAACTAAAAAAATTTCTGGTCATATGTTCAAAATTTGGTTATTTGGTGATTTTAGCTTGTGCTTTGGTGTGATATTGTATTTCCTCTGTGACAGTTCTAAATGTGAAAGAAATATGCTCAAAGTTGCCATTTTTCCCATAGACTACTGCGTATAAGCGAGATAGTGGTGTGTAACCTTAGGATTTTGTTTTTTGCACACCACCTTTTGGCGTCAAAATTTAGTTTTGGTGGGAAAAAAATTCAAATCAGCCATGGTGTTTTAATACTAATTACAGGCCTGTGAGAATAGCTTTTTAGCAGATTTAAAGAGACACTGGCATATTTGAAAAATAGTGCGCCCTCAAGATTTTTCAAAACCAATATTTTTGCATGGTTGTAAAGCTTTTATATACAAATGCCCTCACCCGAAATGATTAAGACCAAATCAGCTTCCTTATGGGTAAACGGAACGATTTTGCTGGCGACGCGAAATTCAGCAGACGACGAAAATGGCGCTTAACACAAGAACACGCACGCCCTATGCATGTTTCCCACGCTATGCACACTGTTTGACCCGTCTATAATCTTTGTTGTTTTAATATCATAGAGTACGAGTCAAAATATTCATGTAATATACACATTTGTTGATTAAAGTTATGGAAAACTTAAAAGTTAGCCTACAAATTACCTAAATATCTTTATCCTTATATCAATGTCCCTATCTGTTTTGGGGTATGTTATTTTTATGTGTAAAATATATCTCTGTTCTTCCAATGGCCTAGACTATCATTTGAGAGCAAATTGAAGAAATTTCATATTTTGTGAAAATGTGCCAGTGCCGCTTTAAGCTCTTTCATGCTTTCAAAGAGTAAAAATTTTAGCTTTTTCTTGTTTTCAGCCCGTTTTTGACCTTTTTGGACCCACAAAGTATTCGTGGGTCTTTAGTAGTGGGGTTTTTTAAGCCAATGGTTTTGCTATCAGCATGTTTATTTTATATTGTATTGTCTTGAAATTTCGCATGTTTGTTTGGATGACGTGGGAAAATAAAAATAATGTTTTCGTTTGGCGATAATAAGGTTGTGAAAACCAAGTTTAGGGTCTAAACAGACAAATTGGTTTGTGACATGTCATACAGCTCCGCTTGGATGCATGTATTGTAAATGGCTATGAAAGCAGTTGAGAATAGCTAAGTCAATCAAAGTAAGCCTCTGGTAAGCCTTCCCCTTATCACTTGTCCTAGCTGCTATGTTGTATAAAGCTAGCCTTGATGCATTTGCAGCCTAATGTTATACCTTAATAGTTGTGTCAATCAGTGTGCTTGCAATTGTGTTTATTTACACTAGCTAGGGTCACAGACTTAGCAAGGACGCATTCCATGTCTGTTGGTATTTCCAGGCCACATTAAAATGCCCAAGTCTCTGTTTTTCACATATAAAAGTAATATAAGGTATTGATATGACCTAATTAAAGGTGCAATGAGAGATTTCACATATCGGGTGTCCCTTAAAAAAATCGAAAGTACTGATTTTTGCCCTGATGTAAAGCTTTCCATAAAATATATCCCCATCTGAAAGGATTAAGCCGAGAAATGTTTGTTTGGTACAAAAAATTGTGAAATTTTTAATTTCGTATAGGAGCAAATACGAAATTCAGGCTATGTTTTACACTGAAATACAAGCAAATCCAAATCGCCTTTTTTCTCTCTTTTAAGACATTTCTGTCACAAAATACAAGGCAAGAAATCTATTGAGTTTAATTTATATAAAATTACTATTGTGACACAATATTTGGGTGTCTCAAAATCTCTCGTTGCACCTTTAAGAGACAAAATGGGCATTTCAAATTTGGAAAAAGTTACTGATAGTGACTTTAATGGGAATGGATTTTTCGCATCATTTGAGGAAGAGTGCCCTCAAGGATTAAGCTTACAAATTAAAGGGGCATTATGCAAGTTAATTAATGGAGTTTGATGAGTTATGTTTTAAGTTTTTTGTTATGTTGGACGAGAATGCATGAAGTTCATCAATGAGTTTTAGAGTTATTTGTTGGTGAGGTAATATTTTTGAAAAAAAATTATGGGAATGTACTTTTGCATCATTTGAGGAAAACACCCTCAAATTAAAGGGGCATTATGCAATTTTCAAAAAGTTATGGAGTTCATTGATGAGTTATAAGCTTAGAGTATTTTTGTTGTTTTAATTGGTGAGTTAGGAATGGAGTTCATTGATGAATTAGTTTAGAGTTATAAATGGAGCCCATCAATGAGTTTTTAGTTATTTGTTAGTGAGGTATGAATGGAGTTCATTGATACCTATGATGAGTTGTTGTTAAAGTCATTTGGGTGAGTTATCAGTCTCTCTCGGCACTCGCACTAGTAACACATGTCCGTTACTGGTCACCGTAACACATCGGTAAGATATGACGTCATCGCTAACCACTGCAGTATTCCACGATATCGCATTATAACAGGAAAATAATGCCGTTTGTCGCAGTTTATTATGTGTAAGAGACTAGTACTCCCTTCCCGGCATGCATTTAGAGCAAAGAGAAATCAAAGATGGCCGATTACAATCGCAATCAGCTGTGCGACGCTGCAAAATATCGGACTTTTGTGTGGTAAAGTGAGGCAACTTTAAAGGCTTACGATCGCCGTTTGCTTCAAATCGCGCGATATACAACAATTTTTTAGTGTAAAATAATGTCTAAACTACACTGTGAACGTCTTTCTTTCTTCCCGACGGACCATTTTTAGCCATCGACGCCGGGTTTACAGCGAGGGGTCTGGACTGACAAATTATGAATGTCACTAAAGTAAGTAACACCAAAATGGGTTACCTGTGCTGGTAACACTGTATATGTCACTTGGTTGGTAACAAAACTTTGTTTGTTACTTGTCCGAGTGACATTAACTTTGACCCGCGATACGAAAAGGAATACGATACCCCCGGGTTCATGTTGACCTCAAAACTTGTAATAACTACTGCATTTTGATTTTGCCAAAGCATATTTTATGTCCATCTTGGGGGAATACCTTTTGTTCAAAACTGTATGCCAACCCAAGAACTTGTCTTAGGTGTCTCATACATTGCGTCTCCAAAGGTCATTCCAATCTCCCCATAACGTGTGGGTCCTATGCATCCTTGATGCTCTCGTTACTACTTTTATCTGTTTCATCTTTTTCAAAACCCCATCACAGGTCTGTAAGTAGCAGTACCAACTACTTATTTAGGCTAATCCCAAAATTGTTTTGTCCTAAATCATTGCATGTGGAATTTCAACAAGATACAGGAACTAAACAAACTTAAAATTAAACTCGCATTTGTGAGATATTTTGATAGTCATTTTGTACAGCTAAAGCCTCATGTTTATTCCATCTATTTGAGTTGCACCGTACCGGATGATATGTCAGTTGAGCGCAAAGGATCAACTACCACTTGGCAGTTTGACTGGAAGGTTCAAGAAACTAACAGTACAAGGTGTTGTTGTAGATCTGGTGAGATTAAAATGTTTTCAACAAAAGAATATTGTTGTAGAGATCGATTATCATCCTCTTGAACCAATCAATATATTATTTTTCAAAACAGTGAAAGCCCCAGAACTTATGTTGTGTGGGGGCAGGAACCATGAGAGGAAGCACTGTGAGCGGGACAATAATAATCAGATAGTTATAATTTTTACGCTGAGGGACCGCACAAGTCTCGGTTTCTGGGGACAATGTGTGGGACAATGCCTCTTGAAGGGGAGGGCAAATTTCCTCCCCACTACGCACCCCAGATGCCGGGTAGAAAAGCAAAACACCTGGCACGCCCCACCCGTGTTGCCCCCAACCCACTCATTACGGCAGGAACCAGCCAATCCAGTGTCCCAGAAAGCCACTCTGTGTACTCCGTGCGTGGTTCTTCTGCTGACTCCGGAGTAAAGCGAGCGAGGACTGGCTGTTTGGATGAATTTTCCAATGCTGATATGTTACACTTCCGATGTGATATTAAAAACTTATAAAATTATGTCATTTCACAAGGAGCAGCACATTTTACCTTTTAGTCTTACGCCTCAAAGAGGATGGAGGACTATTAATTTAGTGGCTGTTCGCTTGAGGTCGTTCCGTCCGAAATTGTTTTCCAGTTTGCCAAAGACCTTTGTTCGCATTATACTGACTATCGGCTAATTGCGATGTACGGGCGAGTCTTCAAAGTTCGGATAAATTGGGCTGTTTTAGTTCCCGGAGAATGCCCGGAGCAAATCAACTGTTTGAACTTTGTTCGATTACTGGAAACACTGATAGTAAATGGTGACACCACGGAGGGCACCGCAAACATGGGTATTGCGCCAAACTTGTTTGTTCTGCCATCCAATGACATCTGCCACAATGCTATGCCATCTCATACGTCATCGGATAGCAGAGGGATGGGTTGCTGTGTGCCCATGAGTATGGGGCCGTTGTTAGGTCCTTTGCTTGCGTAGGCTTTGGCAATATTCGTAACCGCTGCAAGCTCCAAATGAGCGGCCCCCTGATGAAACGAGAATGTGAAAAATTGGTCGGGGATCGGGATGTCTGTGATTTACTATATTTCATGATTGATCGTCGGGGACTCTGTCATATACCGCAAGATACTGTTGAATGTGGAATGTCAACAGAATAACGATTACAGTATCGGATTATGCTGGATAGAGTAGTTAAGGAGTTCGTGGATCCATAATTGTTTAGGTAGGCCAGACCTCTGGTTTTTTGTTGAGCTTTTGAAGTTAGTACGGATTTGAGGTACGGATATCGAATTTTGCTGCATAATGAAGCTTAATGAATGAGATCATTTGTAGTGGTGAACTGCACCGGGTCATTGCACTGTGTAGCCGTGTACTGAGAGGTCAAGGCCTGCCCCGATGAGCTCGGCCCAGGCAGCCAGCAGGTCACGCACACGGCGAATTGACACACACCCGTAGACAGCACGCTGTAAGGCTGTAAATATGAATGAGGTGGTGAAATAGCCGTTTTATTTTTCGTCACTTAAAATCCATACTGCTTTCATATTTATCATCATTTTACAAGTAAATATTATCTTATCTGGTCCTGAGGGTTCATTTTAGTGAAAGAAATGAAAAAGATGCACTTTCGGAAGAGTAAAGGGGAAAACGGAAAATTTTGCACAAAAACGTTTCAAAACTAGCTAGAAATCGAATATTTACCTTGTAGAGGGAGGACTGTACCATGCGTGTGTGTATTTCCACAATGATTCCTACGTAAAATTGTTAAATGATGCAAAAACGGGCAAACCCAGGACATTAACAAACACATTTCCATAAAAATTACATCGGCCATTTCTCAAACGATAAGGGGTCCGGGTCTGCACAATAAGGAGACTTGGCCGAATAGAGGCATATTGTGGATGGATAATCGTTATCACAAGCCGTAGTCCATGAGATGGGACCCTCGTTCTCCCATGACTTCCCCATTTTTGTGGGTGTCTAAAGAATTGCAGAAGGCACTAGGGATTTTTTGGTCGTGTGTCTGTGTATTGTGAATGTATCTGAGTGGTCAAATGTAACGGGGATGGGTGGGGGTGTTGGGGAGGGGTGGGGTGTTGGGGAGGGATTGTGGTGTTGCGGGGTTTGGGAGGGGGGTGGGGGTGTTTGGTTGGGGGAGGGGTGGGGTGTTGTGGGGCAGGGGGTAGGGTGTTGGGGAGGGGTAGGTGTTCGGGAGGGGTGGGTGTTAGGGATGGGGGGAGGTTGGGGGAGGGCAGTGGGTGTGTGAGGAGGCGGGATAGGGTGTTGGGGCGTGGGTGAGGTGTGCGGAGGGGGCCGGGGTGTGGGGAGTGGGATTTATTGGTAGGGTTGGGTGGTTGGGAGGGGTGATCGGGGAGGGGCTGTGTGGGAGGGGAGGGGTTGTATGTCTCGGGGGGTGTATTATGGGGTGTATTGGGGAGGGGGGAGGGTGATTTGGATGGTGGGGGGGTGGGGTGGGGTGACCTCATGATCCTGTGACTCTGGGTTGACCTCATGTGACTGGTTGACCTCTGTGACCTGGTGACCTCAAGTGACCTGGGTGACCTCACGTGACCAGGGGTCAACCTCACGTGACCTGGGTGACCTCACGTGGACATGGGTGACCTCGGGTTGTGACCTGGGGACCCCGTGTGACGGGGACCTGTGTGACCTGGGTGACCTCGTGTGACATGGTGAACTCATGTTACCTGGGTGACCTCGGGTGACCTTAATGACCTCGGTGGACCTTGGTGACCTCATGTGACCTTTGGCACCCTTAACAAAATATGACGGCAGACGACACAGCAGTACAAAGACTGCAATGTAATTTTTGTAAAATATATGAAAATGCAAATATAAAAATGCTTGCAAATAACAGAAAGAACTGGTCCAGGGACGCATCCGGGAAGCAAAGATGACATTTAGTGACCCAATTGACATTTGACTTTTCTAGTTGACCCCAGGTGCTCTTTTGACCTCAAATTGACCTTTGATCCATTTGTTTTAAAAAATCACATACTTTCAACAAATAAAACTATATGTATGAATTTTGCAAACCAAAAAAGAAAACTGGGACGGGAGTCATGGGTATACACAGATTGACCTCAATGACCCTACCTGACCTTGGGACCATTTTTGAAATTGATACATTTTTCGAAAATAAGAGTGTTTTTTAGCTACCAAACTGCTAAAAAGAAAACACTGGCCAAGGCCTGTGCATAAAAGTCAATTGACCCTCTAAATAACTCTGCATGATCCTTGACCCATTTTCAAAGCTATAAAACACTTCTACAAATAAAATGCTGTGACAACCATACTTAAAACACCACCTGGTTCAGACTTTTGTAGGGTATGCAACAGATGAAACCTCTTCTGACCCCATGGGACCTTAACCATATTCTTTTGCAAATAGTCTTAGAATCATCAAACTTGCCCATAAGAAACTACTGGCCCAAGACCATGGGGTTATAATTCTATGACCCTCTAATGACCTTATGTAAAACTTCAAGCCTATTTTGAAAAAAAAAACAATTGCTTTAAAACTCTTGTATAATCCACCAAACTTGCACACAAGAAATGCTTCATCCGTTACAAAAACCACCCCAAATACTCGCACCACCCATCCCAACTACAGCCCAATCCATGAACCAACATGATGGGCGGACGACTTGGTTAGTGATCCAATTGTCTAATTTTCAATCAAGAATGTCTTGAAGTTGATGTTGTGATAGCCGAAACTGGACCAACTTGCTTTTCAAGTGTCTCAGATAATTGGCCTTAAGGTAGGATTATCTGCTACGGCTTCGTACCCAGATCTTGTTGAAATTCTCATGAAATGTTAGTATTGGTGAAAGAAACGTGCCAAATTTTAATTTTTTCCAAAAATGCGTTTTAGAGATATGTCACGTAATGCGTTTTCAATTCCCATAGACTTTGTACAGGAGCTGATTTTGGCAGTATAGAAAATGACCAAAATGGGGCAATTTTGTGAAAAACTACACATTTTATTTCAATTATTTCTCAAGTAATTAATGATTTAAGATTTGTTTTTAATGGTTAAAGAAACAACAAAAATTCATGCAATTTTTTATTTTTCTGTGTGTCATCAAAAACAGAGCAGGTGGTCGCAACAACACTTTTTTGTTGAAGTATTTTTAGAAATTCTGAAGTATCCACTTTTCATAATTTTTCCTAGAAGAAACTACAACTCCCTTGGTGATGAATAAGGTGTCATATGAAAGGAAATCAAATTTAGAAAATTCTCATGTTAGATTTTGCAGATTGAGTGTTTCTATTTGAAATAATAGGTCATTTTAATTTTCCCCAAAATATTTTTTCTAAAGAATTAAACACTTAATTCGAAAAGCCAATGTGAGATTTTAGGTATTTTGTTTATACACACATCCCCAAAGTTTCAGCTTAAAAGCACCTTCCATTTAGGCTGGGAAAAAATATTTGTTGTAAAAATTAGGGATTTTATAAAAACACTAAAACAAATCATGCAGTCTTGAAACTGCAAAAAAATGAGAGTTCAATCCTTATCATAGCCAAGTTAGGACTAAATTAATTAAGTGGTTTTGATTTTATGGTCATTTTTCTGTAAGATCATTTTATCCGATGATCCTACCTTAACTCTTGAACCAGGCCCCCAAATTGCACAACTAAATTTATGTGTAAGCTGAAACATTCCTGAAAAGAGTCACAGTGACTTGTCAGTTGAATTAACTTAAATTTACCGTCGACAAGCATCACAAAGTGACATATTTAAAAAAAATCACACTTGAGAACGTTAATTGTCTCTTGCTGTTGATTAAAACTCATTAAAATCTGGGGAAATCGCCAAATAAGTTGAATTTCAACATATATAAACGGCACTGCAACATTTTCACAAAATAGAAATTTCTTCATTTGCTCTCAATGATTCTGGGCCATAGGAAGAATAGAGATCTATGTTTACACATAAAAATACAAATACCCAAAAACAGATAGGGACAGTTGATAGAGGATAAAGACATCCAGGTAATTTGTAGGGCCAAATTTAAGTTTTTTTCCCGTAACTTTAATCAACAAATGTGTATATTACAATGAATATTTTGACTCGTACTCACTGATATTGAAAAACCACAAGGTTAATGACCGATCAAAACAGTGTGCATATCGTGGTAAACATGCTACGTCGTGCGTGTTCTTAGTGTTAAAAAACATCATTTTTCGTTCGTCTGCTGAATAGGGTGCGATCAGATGCCCCTCACTCATCAATTTTCTTGTACCTAGTCTTACAGTGGTGCCATTGTCAAAATAATAACCTCCACTCAAATTAAAATTCATTCGAATGTCGGCAAAGGGAGCTAAAGTTTTGTACACAAGTCCATAGGATAATTTTTTGTTATATTTTGGCCAATAAGCACAAAACATGATGACCGTTATCTGTCATTTGGCGAGAAATCCACCAAGAGTGGCATTAATGAGCTAGGGGAAAACAAGTTTTCCCATAAATGTTAAACAAAGTCATCCGTCAATGCAGAAAAAATGCATTTTTTAATAAATTTTCATTGGAGGCAATTAGGTATACACGAATAACCATAACAGCCCGATCAGCTTGTGGCTATGTACTGAGGTTATTTAAGGACAGTGTCTTGTTGTAAGTTCAAGCCTTTAGCTCTAGTTTCCCAAAGAGGTTCGATATAGATAAAGGCAAAACGTTACGTAATCTTGCAATCTCATCGTCTCACATTGTTTTGCCGACCACAAAGAAAACAGAGTATCAACAATAGAAACATGGCTGCCGTCCGCTTCTTCCGCATACTGTGGGTGCCGCTAGTGCATATCCACTAATCGGTCGTGATACAAATTGATGTATGTGTTAATGTGGCCAGTGGTATAATAGTGCACCTGATCATTGTGCTCAATACTCTTTTTTCCCATAATGCAATGCGCGCTTAGGGTGAAAAGATGTATTCATTGCAGGGCGGTTTTAATTTAATCAAGACGCTGACTTGTCATTTCATTCATTCGTTGTGTGGCCATGGTAGGAACACAATTTAACCACGTCCAATAGCACCCAACAATCCCAACAACTGATCTTTTGCCGGATTGTTTTATCGACTTGACAATTATGATAAGGATAGGACCTAGCCTAGGCATTCGACAGGATAATCGCACGAGACCGTATGGGTCCCATGCAGGCAGCACGAGACCGGAGGCTCAATTGCTGGCCTGCACTGACCATACGGTCAGTGCAATTATCCTGTCGAATGCACAGAGGCGTGGTCCTTATCCGGCATAATACTTTGGAAAACACTAGTATCCAAATCATTACAGTAACAGTAATAATTAACGTAATTTATCCAATGTTGATGTAGTTTTTAAAATAAATTAAAAACCCTTCTATACTCCAACATGACCAAAGTTATACTCTATAAATAGTGCCAAAAGACCTTGAAGCAAGTCTGTTGATTAGTGTGTTTTGAAATGATCTGGAGAAGTGCGAGAAAGATCAGACTCTCTAAGAACGCTTAGAGTGGCTAATCTTCTCGCACCTCCCGGCGAAGTTTTCAAAACAACCCATTAAGTGATGAAAACGCGTCAATGAAATTGAAAGAGCTAGACTTTTCGCACTGCCCTTTTTCCAAAACAAACCATCATGACGATTTGCATATAAATGCTTGAAATTTTCTTCTATAACCAATTATAACGCCCATTGTATTAGATGTTAAAGACCAACGCAGACATGATGTACAAACATGACTGGTTTCTGCATTGAAAACGATTTTATTTGTGATTTAGGTTCTGGAGTACACTTAATCCATGGCCTACAATTAATGCAACATTATAATAGTCCATTTTCTCTACCGCCGTGCAGTTGATTTCATACACAAGTGACGCAGCTTGTACGCACGCGTCAATGTATGCCATTTTGTGCGCGAGTGTAAAACGCCGTCGCTTTAAGCCAGCTCGTGCGGTTTTACTGTTCGCCTATCAATCTCACGCGCTGCACGTCACGGCACAGAGTAGTGAAGTTCCAGCATAGCCCAAACTTTCTTAAAGGCTTTCTAATTTGACAATTAATAACATAATGAAAGAAACAGTACAAATCACATTATTTGGAATGGTCTGCGCATGTGAATTCAACTAATACTTAAACTAAAACCAACTATTTTTTTTCAACACAATATTTAAGTTGGCTGACACCATATATTGTAGATACGATTCGTAGAGGGTATATATACGATGGCAGGCTGTTTTACTTGATATTGAGCAGTAATTAAGTCGATATCAAATGATTGACGTTATTTCTAGTTGCTACTAGGAGTTGTGACTTGTGGTGACCCGCGTGCATTATCTATGACCCATGGTCATTATCTGAACAGCCCCAGTGCATTCGGAAAAATAATGCACATTGAAAACAATAGATAATCTAACACGAGACGTATAGTGTGTATACAAGCCCCCAAACTAATAATTATTCCGTCAATTTCAAAAGGTCAGCGCCCAGCACGGACGACTGGTTTTGAATGGGCTTCACCCCCTTGATCGTTACACAATCAATACTCTACTTACAAGAGTTATCTACTAATGAAAAGAATTGTGGTATTGGTGAGGGTGTTGGTGAGGGGTGGGTGTTGGGGAGGGGGTGGTGTTGTGTGAGTGGGTGGGGTTTAGGGTAGGGGGTGGGTGTTGGGGAGGGGGTGGGTGTTGCGGGGTGTTGGCAGGTGGGTGTTGGCGGGGTGTTGGAGAGGGATGGGGTGGGGCCCTGTTACTGGGTGGGGCCATGTTCGGGTGTGGCCATTTTACGGGGTGTGGCCATGTTACGGGGTGTTTTGGGGAGGGGGTGGGGTGTTGTAGTTGCATTTATTGCTGTTAGTGATTGTCGACATTCGGCGGGATATATTTTACGCACGCGTAATCGAGTTGCCTTTTTGACAAGTGGCAACACTTTAAGAGTATAGGGACACGAAAATTGATTTACATGAGGGCATCTGATGCACCCTAGCTGGCTGAATTTAGTCGTCAACCGGCGACGTAAATTTAAAATCGTTCTGTTTTACCCATAAGGAAGCTGATTTTGTCTTAATAATTTCGGGTGAGAGGGCTTTGTATATAAAAACCTTACAAACCATGCACAAATATCGATTTTGTAAAACCTTAAAAATGTTCTCAATAAAAACAAAAAAACACCATTAAAAACAAAAAATAGCAATTTCAATCATGTACTTGCAAATACAATGAACTGCCGAATAGATTTTAACAATAACGACATGATTACGTCAAAAATATTGATTGATTTTGAAATGTTGAATTGTCACTATGTACGCTGCCATGTTATGTCCTACTATGAGCCAAGTTCATTGAGGGGAAGTGATTTTTTTTTTCATTTTTGGGTGAGAGAATTTGCTTTTGACCGCCGTTTTAAATCGTATAACCGATTTTCATTTTTTCCGGTTATGTGGTCGTGCTGATTCCCATCAATGACTTATAAAGCTTATTGGTTAAAAATTACAACAGCAAAGTGGTTGTCAGAAGGGTTCTACTTGCCCCCCTTATGCAGCCGACCCAATGGGCACAAAACCTAGTATGCATTTATTTGCGCATAAGGTGTCATTGCTGCACATCTACATGATAGACATGCAGTAGTATTTTTCTGCAGGATCCTCAATGATTTTCTGATGCAAATGTGTACTTACTGAAGATATTAATAACGAATGCCAATCCCAATAATCATGCTTAGTGTTTGATTTACCTGCCAGATCACTACAAACTAAGCACTACTTGATTTTTGGGTAGTGTTTTGTTATGATAATACACAATAAGTCAGAGGTGTGCTAATTATATTTTTGTTGCTGTCACCTCGAATCCCAGATGGCGGCCAAAATGGCCGCCGTTTTTTCTAACGACAGTATTTTTGAGGGTATTGTCCTATGTACCCCTTCAATCACCTATTTTTGTGGTTTTATTGTTATCTGCACCATGTTGGGGCCAAATTTGATGCGGACTGAATAACCATTTTCCCCCATTTATCAAATTTTTCTTCATAATTGGATCAAGACTTCTCAAATTTGCCCTCATATAATTGCATTTTGTGTGAAAGCACAGGTCATAGCAGTTTCACTTGAAAGTTATAGTGTCTAAGAGAAGGGTCTTAACTTAAAAAACAAACATTTTTTGCACATTTCCTCAACCACATTGAAACAAATGTGTGCACTACACCATCTAAATGCCATATGACAGTTTTTGAGCAACTAACTATAGTAAATGTTTGATTTCAGTTGCTGCAATGGCCTTGCTTATTCAATTTTTGTGGTAACCTCTAAATCCTAGATGGCGGCCAAAATGGTTGCTGTTTTGACACAAATTACATTTTTAAGGATAATAATTGAAGAAAACTTCCAATCATGTGGTTATGTCATTTTACAGCAAATCAAAATTTCTACTTGATGTTTTCACTTTAAACCATAATATTTTACATAGCTCTTGAATAGAACCACTACTTAAAGCGGCACTGGCACATTTTCACAAAATATGAAATTTCCTCAATTTGATCAAAAACAATATACTCAAAAACAGATAGGGGCGTTAATAAGAGGTTAAAGACATCCAGGTAATTTGTAGGCTAACTTTTAGGTTTTCCAAAACTTTAATTAACAAATGTGTATATTACATGAATATCATACACTCGTACTCATTGATATTAAAACCACAAAGGTCACATACCGGTCAAACAGGATGCATGCCCTGGAAAACATGCATATTACATGCATTTTCTTGTGTTAAATGGCATTTCCGTCGTCTGCTGAATTAATGTCGCCGGCGACCTTAATTATAAAATCATTCTGTTTACCCATAAGGATGCTGATTTGGTCTTAGTCATTTCAGGTGAGGGCCAATGTATAAAAAAAGCTTTACAACCATGCAAAAATATCGATTTTGAAAAATCTTGAGGGCGCACTATTTTTCAAATGTGCCAGTGTCTCTTTAAGCAACTGCGGGTAGCATAGTTTTCGACCGCTGCAAGTTGTCCATTTAAAATGTGCATTCTGACAAAGTGTGATAAAAACTATATTTTGAAGTTGGTTACATTGTTGCCCATAGTAATGCAATATACACACGATGAAACCATTTCGTCCTTTGTCTCAGCTCTGTATTGTTCTTCCCAACTATATGCAAAAATACTGCAGCATAAATATCTGCATTAATAGGCTGGTTCTTGCACTCCTTTGGAGAAGTGCAAATCCCTGTACATTTCATTCCGTTTTTCTTGCACCCACATTAGTTGAAGTGCAATCGGAATTGCAGCCGCAACATATCATCCCCAAAACCCGGTGGGGGCACTCCCATCTTGGAAGTGACATGTATGTAAGGCTGTATAAGACCCCTTTTTTTCAGAATCGTTGTCACCCAACTGGATCAATTCTCCCAGAACTAAACATGGTGGACCAAAGTTCATTGACCCTGTAAGTAGAGGGAGGATATAAATTCTTGGATTCTGCATAAAAGGCATACAAAGGCTTCAGAGAATGTGGTATCATTCTCTAGAAGCCACAATACAAAAGCTTTCTCTCTGCCTTTGAAAGCAAACATACAGCCTGTGAAGTGAATGAGCTCTTATTATAAGCCCATCACATGTTGTTGTTCCAATGGCTGTGACATTGATGTAACATGTTCTAGATGCAGTTCCTGTCAGAAACAGACATTTGCTTGAAATCCACACCAATACCATGGCATCAGTATCCGGGACGCGATATTTTTTTCCGTAGTTAATTGCAATTACACTATAGCTTGAATAGATTACAACTTAACTACGGAAAATAATTTTGCATCCGTGACGGTATTACGACAACATCTGGCTGGTGTACCAGAAGTGAAGCACAGTGTGCATGCAGGATTAGTCTTCGATCATGCAATTTCCTCCAACTTATAGATTAACTCTGGAATTTCTTGGTGTAAGTTCATAGCATGTGGATCCCAATGTTGCAAATAAGACATGCCACACGTCCATCTATAATCCTAGCATACTTGAATTCTTTCCACTATTCAATTAAAGGCCGACTCAGAGATTTCCCGAGGAGGACGCCCTCAATTTTCAAACAAATCGTGTTTTTGCATATACGTAATGCTTGTCCCTATGTGAAATAGCTAAGTTCAGATTAAGTCATTCATATAGAAAATCACAACTTTGTCATGAAATTCCATATTTGCCTCAAACTTTGGAATGAGCATTTTAGGTGACTGTTTTATTTCCACTTGACTATTTTCAATTAATAGACCAAACATTATATTTCAAAATCTCTGAGTCAGCCTTTAAGAAATTTGCTAAGGACTTCTTGAAACTTCGTCTCTTAGGACCTTCTTAGGCTACTTATCAACTTGTTGGTTGGGGTTAGCAATAATTGTGGAGAAGCTGTCTTCGACTGTTCTATCCTGGGCTATCGTTTTTATTGATATTGTAGGGTATGTATCACACACCCAATGTACACTGTTGCTGATGCATGGAGGAACTTGTTTCATTATGATTTTCATCTCCACCAAATCACCAAATATTAAATTAACAAATTTCACAGTCTAAATAATGACCAAAGCATCCAAAATAACAACTTAAGAGTCATTGGTCTTGGTGTTTCCTCTTTTGTGTGAAAACTTCTCCAACTCATGCATAAATAAGCACATCAGACTTTGATGTTTGCAGGACACCGTCTAGTGAATAGGGCAGTGGTCCGAGTGCATACTCAAGAACTTTATCGATGTTAAAGCATATGTCCATTTGTAATGACTGCCATATTTTGAAAAATATCTCCAGTGTATCGCATCGTAAATGCATACCCCTTTTAATTGAGCACTTCTTCGGCTTGGTCATTGAAGCGAAGTTGCGTAGTGCAGGTTTTGGCAATTTATAGTGAAAGCTAGTCTGAGGTTGCATGGTCTGCTATATTCTGCTGTACCATCAGGAGTAGCCCTGGTTTCAGCATTATCCGTTAATTCTTCATGTTGATCGGGTTCATCTACAGAACATTCAGTCTCTGTGTGACAAATTGGGTGAGCGACATGTTTCCTTAATTCCTTTCTCATAGGAATTCAACATGTCATTTGCCAACTCTTCCAAGGCCTGCTTACCAGAGCAAATAATTCAAATCATAATGAAAAAAGGCATCAGCAACAGAATGCATTGTGATAACCTACAATATCAATAAAAAATGCTGATCGAGTCCAGTCCACGACAATTGCTAGCGCCAAACAACAAGTTGACAAGCAGCTTAAGAAATCCCTAAGAGACAGAAAGTTCAAGGAGTCTTTGAAAAATTTCTTAATTAAAGAATGGAAAGATCACAAGTATGTTAGGATTATAGATAGACGTGATCTATTTGCAACATCGGGACCCACATGCTATGAATGAAAAGCAGAACAGGGTATAATGAAATGCCGAAAAATTCCAGAGTTAACGTATAAGTTGGAGGGACCTGATCAAAGACTAATCCTGCAAGTCCACTTTGCTTCACTTCAAGTACCCCAGCGTAGAGGTTGTTGTAATATTTTCTCCGGATACCGATGTCATGGTATTGGCATCAGCTGCTTGTGGACTGGGATGGATTTCAAGTAAATGTCTATTTCTGCCTCAAACTGCATCTAGAACATGTTACATCAATGTCACAACCATTGGAACAAAACTTTGAGAATCAGCGTGAGATGGGCTTATAGGAGCTCATCCACTGACAGGCAGTGACAATATGTCTGCTTTCGAGAGCAGAGGGAGAGTTAAGATATTATGGCTACTAAAGATGATACCACATTCTTTGAAAACCTTCCATCTCCACACGGGCATGGATATGCATTATTGTAACAGCCCCAGGTGAAATTCAAATTGATTGGATGGACATACTACCAGCACCATCTGTTTTGTGGATGACATGTTGTTTTGGGGATAAAATGCCGATTGCACTTCTACCCAATGTGGGTGCAAGAAAATGGAATGAAATGTACAGGGATTGAACGAGTCAGATCATTCAAATGTTCAAGAAACTTTCACAGATATACGAGTCACACACAGGTGATATCTACTAAGTATTATTCTTTGCATAATACTTGGGAAGAATAATACAGAACTGAGATAAAGGACAAAGTGAATCTGCTTTCATCATGTATGTATTGCCTAAGTATGGGCAGTATTATAGCCAACTTCAAAATATAGTTTTATCACACTTTTTGGCAAATTGCATATTTGAAAATGAGCAACTTATAGCAGTTAAGACAGCTTTCAAGCTTTGACTTACGTTTAGCGGACACGGGTGTGAAAAAAAAATATTTAGGGGTGAAAACAGTCAAAATTCTTGATTACTTAAATGTTTCTAAGGGTAAAATTTCATATAATTTCAGATTTTGGCACTTAAAACCCCATATTCTTCACTGATTTTGAGAAAAATTCAGTTTTTTGGCCAATTTTAGCTAAAAATGGCTGTTTTCGG
Source organism: Ophioderma brevispina (assembly GCA_023653785.1). NCBI lineage: Eukaryota > Metazoa > Echinodermata > Ophiuroidea > Amphilepidida > Ophiodermatidae > Ophioderma > Ophioderma brevispina. Next base: position 65,196 of record JAMKCH010056017.1, read on the forward strand.
GTGACAAAAATTTTGACTTGCTAACTTCCTGTGAGTGTATGAACATGAAAACTAGTAATGACTAATTCTTTATGCTAATCGTGTGACAGGGGTACATTTGTAATATTCAAATCATTAAATGGGATCAATCTATTTCTTTATTTTTGTAACAGGGTTGGAAAGTCGGCGGTCAGGGTGAAAATTGATTTGGGAAAAAATGCAATTTTCGCCCAATTTTGTGATTGAAAAAGCCATAACTCCTCATTAGTATGAGCTATGGTGATGCTTCTTGTGTCTTTTTGTTCAGTATTTTCAATGGCTAAGTAGTGATATAAAACTTGACTAAGTTGAATGTGCTGAAAAAAAATATAGTAATATGTTACCCCTACCCCTAACATTTCGGAGGGTGTGAAAAAATAAAGGCCTTCGCAAAAAAAATAAGTCCTTCAAAACTGCGAGGTTTAAGGCTAAACAAATATAAACTTGCTATAGCCAAGACCTTCCTCTAGAGCAATTTTATATTTTGTTTAGCCCTGAGAGTCCCAGTTTTGAAGGACTTATTTTTTTTGCAGCCAATTTTTGCTTGAATTTGAGGACTTTGGGCAGAAATATGCCTGTACAGTGCTATGGGAAAAATTTTCAAGTTAATAAATATGCATTTTTTTTATTTCAGATTCAGTTTCTACACAAAATTTCACCCTAGAAAATGGTATTTTAAGTAGGATATCTAATTTCCCTTTAAGTTTCCACCATTCTGTCTACCAAACGTAAGTCAAAGCTTGAACGCTGTCTTAAGCATGCTACAAGCAGTTGTTAAGTAGAGTTTCTATTTAAGAGCTATGTAAAATAGTAAGTTTTTAAAGTGAAAACAACAGTCATTTCGAGTTCCTGGGTGCCATTTTGGATGCTATTATGTACTTCTAGATCAGTACAAAACCTTAAAATTTATATGAGTACATTGTCCAGTAAGGAGGACAGGTACTTGATCATTTAAGCCTCACATGTTTATATAGATGTGCTAAAAATGTGTTTTTGTGATTGTGACACATTTTACTTTGGGTGCTATAACTTTTTAACAGAATATGTTGTAGAGCTGGCCTTTTCACAGTGTGCATATGTTATAGGGACAATGTCCTACAAAGTAATAATTACTCATGAATAAGAATTTTCATTGATGTAGATAAATGTCTCTCTTTCTTGATCTCTTTTTGGAGAAAAACGTCAAAAACTCTTAAAATTTTCTACAAGATTATACCATGCTTTTATTTGCTTTAAAATGACACCAAACACTTGCTGATTGGAGGCTTTCTTTAACCCGCTATCCTTTAAACATTGTTTTGTCAAAGCAGCGGCCATTTTGGATTTAGAGGTTACAGCAAAAAAATTGAATCAGCAAGGCCATTGAAGCAACTGAAATCAAACATTAATTATAGTTAGATGATCCAAAACTGTCATATAGTATTTTATATGGTATTGACACACACATTTGTTCATGTGTTTAGAGAAATGTGCAAAAATGACACTTTTTGTGATTAAGACCCCATTCATTCTTAGACACTATAACTTTTAAGTTAAACTGGCTATGATCCGGCGCTTTTCACACAAAATGCATCTTATATGAGGGCAAATTCCTGAGAAGTCTTGGATCTAATTATCAAGAACAATTATGATATATGGGGGAGAACGTATTTCATTCCGTATCATTTTTTTGAAAAAAATGGCAAAAATATGCCTTTTGGCCCCAAAACGGTGTGTAGATAACGATAAAACCCACAAAAGTTGGTATCATCATGTAGATAATTACATTATCTTCAATATGACACCAAAAACAAGGTGATTGAAGGCTCACATAGGACATTACCCTCAAAATACTGTCGTTAGCCAAAACGGGGGCCATTTTGGCCGCCATCTTGGATTTCGAGGTGACCGCAACAAAATTTAATTAGCACACCTCTGAATTATTGTGTATTATCATAAAAACTACCAAAAAATCAAGGTGTGCTTAGTTTGTAGTGATCTGGCAAGTAACTTGTTTATTTTTGATTTTGGCCCTCCACTTAAATTAAGACTTATTCAAAAGGTCAATATAATAAGGAAAGGGGCTGCATTTAG
>JAMKCH010056018.1:0-18686 GCA_023653785.1 Ophioderma brevispina
ATTTCGTTGTTGCGCAGGGATTCCTCTCAGAGTCCAACACTGCCATATTAGACCAGCAGCAACTTACCACTTTGTATACAATTTCTTACAAAGTGGGTTAAAGATGTCCCTAAAAGAGATAACGCACTTTGTAACAATTTGGGGACAAAGTGGGTTGTTGAGGTATCGCCATGGACGATATTTGAAGTATTTTTAAGGTTTTAAAGTAATTACCTGGTATTATAGTTGGTATGGGCGACATTAATAATGGGGTGTGAGTGAAATTGGGGGAAGTCGATATGGGGTGAGTTAATATTGGGGCGAGTTGTTAATGGGAGGAGTTGGTATGGAGCGAGTTGATATGGGATGAGTTAATATTGGAATTAATTAGTATGGGGCGATTTGCTATGGACGAGTTGGTATTGGGCGAGTTTGATGCGGGGCGAGTTAGTGTTCTTTGATGGAGATTTGAGGATTTCGTCAAAATAGATTTTGTTACAAAGTGGTCGACGTTGTCCCTTTTCTGTTTTGTCAAAAGAGCTTAACGCAGTTCGTAACAATTCGTGGGAGTAATGTTTTTAAATGCAAAAATCTGTTACAATTCATTACTTTTAATTTTGTTATGAAATGCGTTGAAGTTGTCCCTTTTTTTGTCTGTCCCAATAGGGATAACGCAGTCGTAACAAGTTGCTACAAAAGTGCGTTTTGTTATGAAGTGCGTGCCAACACAGGTGCAATGCCTGAAAGCACTGGTAGAAAATCAGAGTGGGGCGGAAACGGAGCGAGGCAGCCAGTTATAGTTCTCAAGGTCTTGTTGAGTACCGTGTCCAGCTTCTTTGTGTGAGAGCTGATTGCACCATGCTGGGGCGGGCATATTCAGCAGTGCGTAGACCAGAGCCAAGGCACTGGTGCGAGGGTCGTTGGGCTGGCACCCCACATGAAGATCCAGCAAGTCTGAACAGGAGGTTATTCTCGAAGATACATTGGAGCATACGGACTCGAGGTGCGCGTAAGTAAGCTGCCGGTTAAGCTTCACTCCCAAGTAGGGTGGTGTAGGAGTGTATGGAAGAGCCTCCATTGAGGTTGATCTGAAGCTGGCGATGAGCCTCTTTGGTGTTGAGGTGGAAGGCCGTAGCGGTGGTCTTGGCTTCGCTCAGCTTCAGTCTCCAGGTCTTGAGATATGCTGCAGTAGGGCCCCAGATGTCTGTAGTAATTGTGCTTTCTACTTCTGTCCATCCAGTTGCTGTCCGAGTGGAGTAGGGCAAGATCATCCGGCGTAGCATATTGTCTAGATGTTGTTTGAGGTGGTATCCACTGAATAAAATTTTAACAGTCATATGGCGCCATACAAATTGGTTACACCGTTTCCTCAGACGGCGCAGACGACTACTCTACTCTGCCCATCACATGTCTTGAGAATAAGCTACGGTTTGCAGCATGTTCATATTAATTGTACAAGGTGACAATCCGGGATGGTCCTGAGAAGCTTGAAGTGTCGGCCCTGGTGCCACACTTGTCATATGCTGCAAGTAAGGTCCGCCACGAAGTGACGCCTGCCTTTTTCAAAGCTTTCCTCAATATCATTTTAGTGCCTGCATCATCAACCTGTTTTTGGGAGGGTGGTACCGGTGTGGCCGGAATAATACCATTTGTCATCATAGCTAAAATCTGACCATAGGTTATTCGTTCAGTAAAACCACGTGTGACAAATTAAAATTGTGGCAATTGCGTAACGGCGCCATTTCCACAATGTCCGACTTTTTTTCAAAAAATATAAAAAGTGTCTTAAAAATCATATTATAGCACATATGGAGAAATTTTGATGTTAAAAGTTGTTTTTCTGGGTCAGGAGTTCAATTAACTATTCCCAAAAGTGTCCGCTGATCATGATAGCATAGCTATTTGCTTATGCAGCCATTTTCCCCAAAATTGGCCGACTTTCAAAGGCAAAAGTCCTAAAAAATCATATTATAGCACCTAGGGATACATTTTGATGTTGAAATGTATGTTTGTGGGTCCAGGAGTTCAACAAAACTATTTCCACAACTATCGATTTGAATATGAACTCATATGGCTTTGCGTATTCCGCCATATCCAGATGGCCGACATCTACAGACAAAACCCTCATGTTTCTTACTATTACCAAGGTCGACAATTTTTGATGTCAACATTATTTTTTTTTGGTTTAGAAGTACCATTAACGTATTCACAAAACTCTTTGCAGGGCAATAAATTTTTCTCATTATCGAACATAGTGAAACTCACGTGGTCGCTTTACAGTGAAATGTCCAAGGATTGGCCTTACAAAGGAATAGCGTCACTACACACGATAGGGCAAAGATAAGTGTTAGGGTGATATGGTCACACCGTCTGGTGAGACCAGCGTATAATGGTTAATATGTACTAGGTGATGTTGAAACTTAGTGAAGAGTAGGTGACAGTTAGGTAAGTGAGATATAAGGAGTCGACGTAATGTACCATTCAAGGCTGGGACATATAAGCATACTTCGTCATAGTAAGCATAGAAATAAAAAGGGTTGCTGAAATATCTATATATCCAATATCCACATGAGAATCACATATAATATGAAGAAACGGCACTTGTACTTAGGCATGTTAGGACTTGTACGGTTGACCAATAGGTGTACATGTTCAAAGCTGTGTTTCTCACTGTTAATTCAAAACCTCAACTAATCTGTGAACGTAACATTAGAGTTAATAATCTAACCTCAATTTAAAACATGTCTTAAAATCTTTTGGACATTTACTTATCCTTCACACTCAAAAATATAGAGTGGCAAGCCCTCTTGGCCGAAGATATTCTGCATTTTGGTGGCGGATCACGGAGTATTAGCTATACATACACAGTGAATGTACTTTTGGAAGTGCTGGTAGAACATCAATTTGGCACTATCATGGGTGCCAGGGATGTGTTTGGTTTTCTTTGATCCATCCATTGTTTATGGATCCAAAGGGTTCGTCTTCACTTAACTATGACGTTCCAAATATACTTGCAAATAGGCGTGTTTGACATTCCTGTGAATTCTTCTGTAGTTGGTGCCAATTCGGTATCCTCGATGGTTGTGTTTTGTCTTTTTTGCCCCTTTGACAATCACGTATCATATCCACTTGGCATTGTCCTTTGGCTTTGCTTCCATAGCACACTGCAACAAATCGGTAAAGCAGTACTGTATGACTCATCCATCTAGGGCCCAATAGTGCCAATTATCAAAGTTTAAACCTTTCAAAAGCACTTTAACTACATTTGCTTTGCCAAGCACCATGAATCCTACGTTAGCAACCAGACCAAAACATACCTGTTGTGGCCTATCCCTGCATGCTTCGTGGCAGTTTGCCCCAATGTCATCTGGAGGCTGGAGCTGGTACCCTCCAGTCAAAGTTGACGTCGTGAGTTTTACTGAAATGCCAAGTCCAATAGCAAGATGAAAACCATCGGTGTCATCACAGATTACTTTGATGCAACCGTCGCCTACATGCACTTTTGGGGTATAATAACATCAGGCATGACTTGTTTTTGAGATCATTACATATATCACCAAGCCCCTTGTTGTATTCATTATTGGGATGAGATCTGGTTCTGTCACTACAAGTCTGTGGTAAGCTGTGGTAATGGAGGCTTGTAGGCTCTTCACTGTTGACAAATCAGTTATAATCTGAACTTGTTTCAAGTAACATTAAGGCGAACCTGCTGAGTGGTATAGGAGTGGTTGATGCTGCTTGCTTGCTAGCCATCACGATCATTTTCTAGTACTACCCCTGATCCTGCTGCTTCTTATCGTGTCCAAACACAGTTCTTCTCAACTTTTCAGCCAGGGTGTTTATCAATTCTGGCTGCCTCAATGAATTCTGCAAGGTCCTTGTCTGCATGGTTGCTCCAGCATTGGCAACCAAGAGATGGTCAAGTAGCATCCCGATCCACTGCAGGCAGCCCCACCTCCGCCAAAGAAAACCCAGATCGAACCGACCCTGGTTTCCGACCTGCCGAGACACCGCCACTCAGCCACTATGATCCAGCCCCAGGCGGAAGAGGCTCACCAGGTTCCGTAACAACAGACGCCACTTGGTTGATCACAAGTTTATCTCTCCCCAAGGCGACACTCTCACAGGCCCTAAGACCTGTTCAAGGGGTTTGGCATTTCTTAAGAAACTCTCTCTGCTCTCTCCTGGATTTATGCGGTTAGCAACTGGTTCCTGTCCAGACATTGGGTACTTCAAATCGGATACCCCAACATCTATGCTCCCGAAGCAACTCCCCGCCAGGCTGCCACAATGTCCGTTGTTGTTGAGCTGTGATCATAGTAGCGGGCGAATACAAAGATTACACTTCTGCTTGACTCATTGCCCCCTGCTGTTTTACAGGTGAGCCATTGACGAAGTCCTACACAGTCGATTTAATTTGGCCTTTATGTTATCATGCTTAATAAGTCCAAGTTTCTTCTGCCATCAGGGGATCAGATGCATCAAAGAAATGTGATTACGCGATGTTTTTCATCTTGAAAATTACACCTCCTACATTCTAGTAACCTCACTTGTTCACCCTTGTGGCGGTACCAGCTCCGTAACACAATGATAGACATTTGCGCAACTGCCAGGTAGCATGTAGAGAGAGTGTCACAAATGCTCACAGCTCTTGCTTTGTCTGGTTGCGAGACCATAGCTGACATGTGGGGTTTGGCAAAGCAAAGGTATTTGAATAAGCTGGCACCGAATCCTATTGTAAGGGTGTTTTGGCGGACATGTGGATTCCGATATATACGTGTGTTGGCACAAGTGCCAAAAACTCAAGCAAAGGTTTTGCCACCAACTACAAGCTAACTACGAAGCATTCACATAAAATGCCAAGCAAGTCATGCACCATTTGTAAGTATGATTTTGGAAGGCATCATTATATATGACCCCCCGCCTCCTGAGATCCATGCACCTATGGAGGGCTCAACAACCAAATAGCTATGACTTCATTCATCGGATACTTTTGGTAATAGTTTTAATTGAACTCTTTGACCCAGAAAACATACATTTTTACCATCAAAAATTTGCCCCTCATGTGCTATAAAACAAACGATTTTTAAGGACTTTTGCTTTGAAAGGTCGGCCATTTTGGAAAATGGCGGCCTAATCAAATAGCCATGCATTATCCTATTCATCGGACACTTTTGGGAAATAGTTTTATTGAAATCCGTGACCCAGAAAACATACATTTTTAACACCAAAAATTGTATCACTTATGTGCTATAATATGATTTTTAAAGGACTTTTGCTTTGAAAAGTCGGCCATTTTTTGGAAAATGGCGCCGTACGCAAATTGCCAGCCACCCACTTTTAATTTTTGTCATCACGCGTGGTTTTCCATGAACTACATAAACCTAATGGTCAATTTTAGAGCTATGATGACCACATGTTATTATTCCTGCCCCGGTACCACCCCCTCCAAACCAGGTTGATGCTGCGCACAAAATTACCTCCTCATGTTGCTAGAAAAGATTTTTAGGAACTTTCGGCAAAACTTTGAAAGTCGGCCATTTTGGAAAATGGCGGCCTATCAAAGAGCTATGACTATCATATTCATCGGACACTTTTGGAAATAGTTAATTGAACTCCCATATGACCAAGAAAACACAACATGCATTTACCACACCAAAATTTTTTCTCCACAAATTGCTATAATATGATTTTTTAAGGACTTTTGCCTTTGAAAAGTTCGCATTTTGGAAATGGGGCCTAAGCAATAGCTATGACTATTATATTTACGGCACTTTTGGGATAGTATTTAATTTGAACTCCTTGACCCAGAAAGTTTTTAATTAAAAAAAAACTTTTAACACCAAAATTTTCTCACATGGTGCTACTAAAGATGATTTTTAAAGGACTTTTCCTTTGAAAAGTCGGCCATTTTGGAAAATGGCCGTGTACGCAATTGCCACCAGATTTAAATTTTGTCATCATGCAGCGTTTCATAACTCATGACCCAATGGTCGATTTTAGCTATGATAGCAAATGTTCTTATGCCGGCCCTGGTTGCTAAACAATCTCAGCATCTTTTGCACCCCTGCTGCAGCACTATTTGTGGAGTTTTACAATCTGGGACAGTGCTCCGGCCACGGCCGAAATCCTGCTTGTTCTTCAGGCAGATAGGGGTTCGACGAGGGGCTCCAGCCGGGCCAGGATTATCCTCTCAGGGGAAAACAAAAAAAAAAAAAAAAAAGTTTTGAAGTGCTGACACCGTAGTGATATTGGGGCGGTAGTTTCTTAAGGGTTGTCTACAGGCTTGTTTGGTTTGGGGAGTGCTATGATAGTACTCTCCTCCAGATCTTGGGTAGGAACTGGTTGGTAAGGCACCATGTGTAGAACCGCCTGGAGCCAATACTAGACAATCGTGGGCCACATTTGCCTCAGGAACTCTTGCTAGTATGTTATCATGCAGGGCCCGGGGCCTGTTCCACTCTTTAGTTGTCTAATAGTAGAGGTAGTTCTCAGTGATAAGGAGTTGAAAGTGACCCGTCCCCGCCGAGGGCTCGACGGAGTTTGGTTGATCTCTTTTTGGACAGAGCGAGTGTGATCCTTTTCAATGTTCTTGAAACGACCATTTGCGAGGGAGTTTCCATCATTGAGTTGGCATTCACTGGACATTTCGATGGTTTGGAATTCTGCCGGTGAGGCGGTTTTATAGTCTTCCAGGCCTCCTGCTGGAGTGGGTGAGTCGATTCCTTGGACCGTCATCTCTCCCCACGCGCCGCGGCGTTTCCTGTCCAAGCAGTTTGTCAGGTCGAAGCCTTGGATGAGCTTCTTTCCCGGGTTCCAGTTCAGGAAGGTCATTGAACAGAGTATCACAAATTCTCATACCCAGGATGGTAATACTGCGACGGCAGCCACGTGGAAGGTCTTCTTTGCTATATTAATAAAATTGACACAGTGCTTGTATGAATTGCCAGGTTGGATGAGGTTGGTGTCGGGAGGTTGGGTACTCTGAATCCACCAGGTTCTTGAACTGGTCCCCAGTCTCCCTTGCGGAAGTTCCACCTTGACCTTTTCACTGGCTTTGTTGGTATAGGCTTAGCCAAGGCTCTACTGAGCGATCAGTGATGGTCTTTGTTTGGATTTCGGAAAGCGGTCGAGAACAGTACGGTGAATTGGGGTGGTGTCCGTTTTGCAAAAACGCGTCAGGTTCCTTCCGCGAGTGAAGGTGTCTGGTTGCTTGAATGGGGTCGTGCAATAGTTGTACACCGGATTTTTGAGGCCCAGTCCTCTAGAATAGCTCCATCAGGGTTGTTTTCCTGTACCCCAGGTATGCTATGACTGTTACAGTCGCCGGCATAAAGCAAGGTGCACCATAAGTTGGTAGAGATTCTGTTGAGCCGATGGTTAGTGTTGGCTGTATCCACTGTGACATGAACACTGCAATTTTGCTGAAATGTTGATGATTGTTCCCGGATCAAAAAAAAAATCCTGCTTCAAATGTGCGCGTGCCTCCCGACCCACTTGACGTGAACCTACTTTAAGAGATGACTATGGTCCAACATGCGGGTTACGTTTCTAGGAACAAATGTACACAATTCAGTATACATCGATTAAGAAATCATTTTGATGAGGCAGTGGTCACAAATTACAAAAAGCTTCTGACTGGACAAATGCAATGCTATACCATCTTCAAAATTTTGTAGCGAGGCTCTTATAATTAGGGAACATCTCTGGGACATTGCCAATTGACACCAAATGAGAAGAGGATCTGTCAAGCGAGAAGCGAATTCGGCGACGTAGCTTGAGATTAATGAGGGTGTTATCGTGTTATCTACACATGTCAGCATTTTTACAATAAACATTATCGAACAATACTTGCATAATTTACCTATATAAAATAATACCTGTGTGCTTGATACATGGCCCCTGACGGAAACGTCACAAATATATACCGTTTGGGACTTCGTTGAGGCTGTTATTTATTCTGTGGATATAAAATGCCTCCTCTCCGACCAGGGTGGCTGTGTCACAACTGTCTTCACGTCGCTGTGGATGCAATATTATTTCACCATTTAATTTTGAGTTGGTGTTTTACACCTAAATTCATCATTAGGCAATCAAGGTGTTTTAAATCCCAAAATTACATTTTATCGAAGTACAATGAGGGAAGTCAGAAACTTGGAAAACTTGCAGCCTGCTCCATTTTCATGGACCATTTTTGAACTTAAAATGAAGAAAAAACATGAAACTGTTGTTTACTATGCCCTGTTATGGCCCTGTAATGAAGCCATGTGTTAACACATGATAACCATGTATCATGTGTTATCTTTTATTCGCGGCAATAATAGGTCATGGATGACGGATTATGTAACTTTGGGTGCTAGGAAGGGTAGTGGTTTGGTTCGGAATCTTGATTAAGGTGTTCGTTTGCAAAATTATATATACGATTGCAATCTTAACCGGTTAAACTTGGTAGAGAACATTATAGTGGTGCAAGAAGCGTTGATGTGCCAAAGGCCCATTTTTAACAACCTAAATAAATCCCTCCGTTCACTTCACAACAATAGACTAGGATCTGGGACGAACAACACATATTTATATTTACACACAAGGATATCACGCATGAGGCCAAAATTACCAATGGCGTAAACAGATCTTTGCCATGGGGGGTGCTTGGGGAGGGGGCGAAGGAAGGGGTGCCGAGGCATTTTTCTGGCCGGGGGCGAATTTGGGTCCTTCTCCATATACATTGTACAAGTTCATTTTTCGGGGGAAGTGCTACCGGGTGGTAGGGGTCATGATGTGGGGGGGGGGAGGCGCCCCCTGGCCCCCCCCCCCCCCCCCCGCTGGTTACCGCCATTGCCAAAATGGCAATTGAATGAGTGGAAGTCTTTATGTCGGCACAACTGCATTTTTAATCGCTAAATATGTTAAATAGCCCATTATACGAAAACGTCCTGAATCTTACTCATTGACCTCTATCTACATATAACAACAGAAGGGTACAGATAGGGACGAATGAGTTGGAAATCGACTCTTTGGCTACTGAAGTAAAACCAATTAGGGTTTTACTACAAAAATCATTCTTTCACATATAAGGAATGATGTCCAGGAACATGCAAAGTAACGCGTAAAACACTAACTTTCCTCTCCTTTTTTGTTTGCCTAAGAGTACCAAAAATAATGCTCTTGTACCTTATATATACAATCATTCAAATACTTTAATACACATCGTTAAGCAACAAGATGAGTAATATTCACTTACAACTTGCTTTTATACAAATACATTAATGAATACAATACAAACAAAATTACGACTGAAAAGGTTATGCTTGAAATTGTTGTAACAAGGACGTGCTTTGCATGCAGGCTGACGAGTTGGTCCGGTGAGGTGGAGCTATGCTTTCCTCTGTTTTCTCCTCGTGGTTAGGCATGGTTTTAAAAAAGTACCGACTGTCTTGATCATCTGAAAAAAAAAATCCAAAAACCATATGCGGTTTACATAATACATTCATTGTAATTATGTAAAATCATGAGTATGTTAGGAATTGCCATATGTATTCAGCGGTAACTATTTCAAATTTGACCTTGGGCGCTGTTGAAGCTTGCGGCCACGATGTTGTTACTGTCTGTGTTCGTGATTTTATCTCACCTTCTGTTCGTTATAATTTTGCATTGTACACTCAGTGAGTATTTTAATAGTTCAACAAAGCGTCGAATGCACCAAAAGAACTAAAAACCGCTTAGCATTACCCAAAGAGAGGTTCATTCTTCTGACATCGATATTGACTCGGAGAAGTGCAAAAATTTTTGAAGCATGCACCTGTTACTGTATGGTCGCAAACATCCGGAAGCAGACGACACTTGTTACTGTTATAGTCGTAATGAACGCTGGATTTGAAAAAAGGAATCTACTACGGTAAGTACTGAGGCTAAAAAGTCATATCAGAGCTCGGTATCTTGAAACATTTTCGTAGCCGTAGGGCTGGCAAGCACATGCACAAACAGATTTTGTGCACATGAACACCTAGATCATGATGGCTGCAAGTTAACTTCTACCAGGGCTACTGAAACAGTCTCTGAATGGCGTGAGATCAGATACTTAACCCCCTTACCCCAAGCCCCTCCGACTTTATTGCTTTCTAAGCCTAAATCCAGGCAACTGTCCCATCTGTGTTACGGTCAAATTGCACAATACTTTGGTGAATACAATTTGATGAAGCAGAGGAGATTTTGTCCCAGAATAACATTGAATTATTCTCGTTAGAAGGGTTAGCGAAAACACATGGTTTCATCCTGAACTACCAGAACCCTCATTGAATATTCCTAGCTATAACTTGTTTAACTGAAATCCGTCATCAACATCAGCGAGGGAGGTGGAGGTTGCTATTTATATCAAAAACAACATCACAGCCACAGTATTACCGACATTAATATTTCCCGAAGAACTTGAATGATTGTGGGTGATGGTGAGACCACATGGCCTTCCACGAGGTGTTGTGCACAATTGCCAGTATGTGCTATTTATTTAATACCAGATTCACGTTTGAAAACATGTGGTCTAGAAATTTTCTAGACCAATTAGTTGGACGGCTATGGAACGGTTACGCACTTTATCCATAAGTGGGGTTCTTAGTGGCTGGAGACCTAAATCGCGACGATTGAACAGGATTTTGAGGGAAATGATGATGCAACAAATTGTTAATTTCAACATGTGGACAAGCAACACTTGATTTAATTATGAAAACATGAACAGTCTTCTTAATCCTCCAATTTGTTTGCTTCCGTTAGGAAGGAGTATACACAATTGCATTGTCCTTGCTCTCCGTAAAATTTCTGTGACATAATAAAAATCAAGTGCAAGCACAGTTCGACCTATTAAAGATACAGGTCTTAGATTTTGGTACCTGGATTCAAAATCAGAATTGGATGATGTATTAAGTTACATCATCCGTCCAAGGTAAACCTTGAACAATGCAATGACTTACACTTTCCAAAAGTAAAAAAAAAACACCATGTAAATGACAAACCATGGATGACTGCCAAAAATTAAAATCGAATGAGGCTCGGCAATCCGCATTTATGAAAGGTAAAACAAGAATGGAAAGGTTACGCAAGAAGATTAAGCGTTTGATCAACAAAACAAAGACTGAATATTATGCTGAATCGCAATAAGGCGTTCTTCAGCAGAATGGGACGTAAAACGTTTGGCACCGCCAAATAAAAAGTTATGACCAGAAATAAGACACAGGGGAAAATTACATTTTACAGGTCCCAGGTGTCAAAGTTATAGTCAGGTGAAATTGCACGTTTAATTAACAACAAATTTGTGTCGTCTCTCAGCTGGACTGAATCCGTGGATTACACAAAAACTCCTGCTTATTTACCTGCTCCTATGCTGCCACCACATCTTCCACCAATGGGAGGTATGCATTTTGAAGAAAATAAATGCTTCAAAAGATACTGGACCTGATGGGGTACCACCCTGGCTTGTTAAAGAATTTGCTTATGAGCTTAGCATCCCTCTTACCGACATCCTTAATTGCTCTTATACTGAGGGTATAGTTCCACTTCAGGGGAAGGAGGAAGCAAAATTGTTATCCCATTCCCAAACAGTAATACAGCAAATATTGACACTGAGCCGGTTTGTGGCCCTGCGGAGCTTTGCTAAAATAAGAGAAGGGTTTATCGCTAAGTGGATTTTAGAGCATCAGCATTAAAATTGATATGTAACCAGTATGCTCATGTAAAGGTGTATCTACTCACCACTATTTGATAGTTTGATTTGCATTTCTGCACAGGGTGCTGAGTAAAACCTAAAAAAAAAAGGTGGCACTTGTCCTAACAGACGTTATTGCAAAAGCATTGATCTTATTGAACCACACACTTCTCATTAGAAAGTTTTCCATGTGGGGGTTGTTAGCGAATCAATCATCCCTGGATAGTTAGTTTTGTTCTAGAGAGACAAACAATGTGTCAGATTACAATTAAAACATTTATGATTTCAAAAACCTTAAGTGGGGGGCTCCCACAAGGGGACAAAATGGGTCTTGGCTTTCCAAGTAATAATAAATGATTGCGATCACACTCCAACGTTGGTGTGTGGAAATATGTCGTAAGACCTTACATTGCTGGAAAATATGTATCAATACTTCTAACGTAATCTTAACAGGAAATGGCCGATTTTGGCCAATTGTCGAGAAATACACTTTGACATGAACCCAGCTAAATGTCAGGGTCTATTGCATTCTAAGCCTACATCCAGCAACTGTCCCCTCTGTGTTCGGTCAATGAACAATCTTTCGTGAATAAAGTTTGATGAAGCAGAGGAGATTTTGTCCCAGAATAACATTGAATTAATTTCATCGTTAGCATGGTTAGCGAAACATGGTTTCATCCTGAACTACCAGAACCCTCATTGAATATTCCTACTATAACTTGCTTTACTAAATCCGTCAACATCAGCGAGGAGGTCGGAGTTGCTATTTAGCTCAAAACACATCAAACAGCCACAGCTATTACCGACATTAATATTCCCGAAGAACTTGAATGGCTTTGTGGGGGGATTGTGAGACCCACTCGCCTTCCACGAGGTGTGTCAGCAATTGCAGTATGTGCTCTTTTAGTTAATACCAGATTCACCGTTTTGAAAACATGTGGTCTTAGAAACTTCTAGACCATCTAGTTGACGCTATGGACACGTTACGCACACTTTATCCATAAGTGGGGTTCTTAGTGGCTGGAGACCTAACTCGAGCCAAGATTGACAGGATTTTGAGGGGCATGATATGCACAAATTTGTTAATTTTCCACAGTGGACAAGCCACACTTGACATTTAATTATTACAACCTTTGGAAACAGTTTTGAATCCTCCCTTTGTTGCCTCCTTAGGAAGAGTATACACAATTGATTGTCCTTAGCTCCTCGTAAATTCTGTCGGGACTATAAAATCAAGTCAAGCACAGTGACCTATTAAAGATACAGGTCTAGATGTTTGGTACCTGGATTCAAAATCACACTTAACAAATTTAAATTAACAAAATAATAAAACCTAGAAATTACTACATTTACTTTATTAAAACAACAAAACAACAAGAAAAAAATAAAAAACTTAAAAAAAGCAAAAATTAAAAATCTAATTGACTGCTCGGCATCCGCATTTATGAAAGTAACACAAATTAATGTATGGACGCTTGGAGCGGGGTTACCGCCATAAGATGACGCGTTTTGATCAACAAACCAAAGACTGAATATTCTGCTGATAGAATTAGCGTCTCAGTCAGAATGAACCGTAACTTTTGGCACCGCAATAAAAGTTATGGCCAGAAATAATACCACATAAAGAAACTTAACATACAGGTCCAGGTGTTCAAGCTTATATTCACGGTGAAGTTGCACGTTTATTAACAACAAATTTGTGTCGTCCCTCAGCTGGACTTAATCCGTTGGATACCACAAAACTCCTGCTTATTTACCTGCTCCTATGCTGCCACCACATCTTCAACATGCAATGGGACGTGTAATGCAATTTTTGAAGAAAATAAATGCTTCAAAACTACTGGACCTGATGGGGTACCACCCTGGCTTGTGTAAAGATTTTGCTTATGATCTTAGTAGCCTCTCACCGACACCTTAATTGCTCTTATCTACTGAGGTATAGTTCCACTTCAGTGGAAGGAAGCATTGTTATTCCCATTCCCAAACATATCCGCAATATGACAAGCTGAGCCGGTGTCCCTGACGGATTTCTTTGCTAAAATAAGTTAAGGGTTTATCGCTAAGTGGATTTTAGCAAGATATTCAGCATAAAATTGATATTAACCAGTATGGTAATGTTAAAGTGTATCTACATCACACTATTTGATAGTTTGATGCATTTCCTTGCACAGGGGTGGCTGATAAACCTATAAAACGTGGGCACTGGATCTAACAGATTTTCAAAAGCATGATCTTATTGACTCAACACACTTCTCATTTAATAAATTTATCCAGATGGGTGTTAGAAAATCAATCATCCCGGGAGTCGTAGTTTGTCTCAGAGAGACCAACAAGTGTCAGATACAGTAAAACATTTCCTGATTTCAAAACCTTAAGTGGGGGGCTCCCACAAGTACAAAATGGGTCCTTTGAGTTTCTAAGTAATAATAAATGATGCCGCTTCACACTCCAAAGTTGTGTTTGGAAATAGTGGCGACGACCTTACATTTGCGAAAATATTTATCAATACTTCTAAACAGTATCGTCAAACAGGAACTGGACATTTTGCCAATTGGTCGAGAAATAACAATTTGACATTGAACCCCATCTAAATGTCAGGGTCTACAGGTTTGTTTCATGGCAAAAACACCTTTCCCCCTTCGGTCCATATTGAGAACATCCCTCTAACTTTTGTCAAGTTCGCCAAATTTTGGGTATTTGGATACAAGAAGTCCAGAAATGCTTAGAAAGTTACGTCTATGTTACACTGCTCAGAACATGAAAAGATTTGGGTCACCCCCAGGAATGTTTGTTATTTCTAAAGGGTTATTTCCGGCCCCTGCTGGAGTAATGTTGGATGTAGTCTGGGATCAAGTTTACTGATAAACAAGTATCCTCCCTTGAAAGAGTCCAAAAGAGGACATGTAAAATATGTGGGAAGACAGTATAACCATATACATCTCCTTGAGACTGTGGGATCGAAACACTCTTACAAGCGTAGGGCTAAACCGTGTTAATTTGCTAAATCTCTGCCTGGAGTGTGCGCACACCAAAACGCTTATACCCCCTACAAGGCATCATGCCATGGCAGGACTTTTAGCGTAATTCACATTCAATGTATCTTTTGCCTTGTAGAACAACTCTCGCTTCAGAAGAGCCCAGTCCCACTTATTTTATTGATTTGTTGAATACAATTAATTTTAATTAATAATTTTTTTATGTTATAGGTTGTTTTGATGATTTTATTATGCATTTTAGGGGATGCCTGGTTGTAGTCTTTGTGTTGTGTTTGGGGTTCGCGTATGTGTTGTACATTCCTATATATGCAAATAACCAATAAGATCTCTGTTATCTAAGTGCTTCGATCAGAGCCACCGGCTGACTGACCCTAATTTTAAATGAAACCGCGTTGCAGTATAGAAGGTGACATCAATGTTTACAAATACAAGTTTCAGTCTATTCTCCATATACAGATCAGTAAATTACAAAAAGCAGTAATTACGCATGGATGGTTGACAAAAAGAGACAAATCATTTACCCCCCTGGTCTACTGACATGTTTAGAGGTGCGAAGAATAGGCCCCCCCATACATTACAGCATTCAATAGCCGTATCACGTCAGATTGAGCGCGAATTTTAAAAGCACCAGCACTGCAGGTGCTCACGCTACTGCCGGGCAGTACTTTGTTTTTGCCCGGCGTTGACGTCACATGTCCTCATGTATACACACAACCGAATGCATTAAATCTGTGTGTGGTGCATTGTACGTGTCATGCAAACCATGCTTGACCGCGCCGCAATTGACCCTTCTGGTCAAACCACGGTTCCGCGCATATATTATGACACATCAATACTCCCTTGCATTTCTCAATTCAAACTTGGTTCCACTGCCTGAAAATAGCCATGCATATTTGCAATGTCAGCATATAAACTTTTATGTCATAGATGCTAGATGAGACAGTGTGTTCCGAATTGAACCAATGTGACACCGAACAAATAGTACATCTCACTCGTCACATTATATCGCGCATAAATATACGATATTTAGGAGTACTTTTTCACCCCCAATTTCTGGATTGACTCATGCACACTTTACTAACACAAAACAGCACTAAAATTCCCACGGAAAAGTCTGATTTGGAATTCTGTTTTCAGCTTCCAATAGCCGAGACCATCCCGGATTATCCCATTCTCATCCCGCGTATAATTTGACGCCCTGAGGTCTAGAATCGCTCGAACGTCATGAACACACATTGCAGAATTTCCGAAATTTCCGCACTCTGTATCACAAATATTACGTCACCATTTAGTAATGAGCGGCGCTCTTCATTTGTACTGTTTACGAAGAAGTTTTGTTCGTGCAATAGTGGTAGAGAATTTAGCGTTCCTCACTAGAATTACATTGTGGCTCATTTTAGTTAAACTGCAATACCTTATATTGGAAACGTCACCCTCGGAGCTTTACCTTATAGCTTTATTAGCTTCGGTAGAAAGCATTCCAGATGAGTCTTCCTGCATAGCAAACAAAACTGATTGTAATCAAAGGGCGTCCATACTTACACGTTTTCACATTTTTCCCGTGTATCCTATTCGGCATATACAGGTGTAACCATTACTCATCTACTACATTGTCCCATTAAGGCAAGGCCCCCCCCCCCCTAAAGACCGGCACTCGATCAATATCTGATGATAAAACACTTTTTGCAAGGCACGAATATTCAAGATATCGATACATTTGTCAATGGTAGTTTGATATAAAATATAAAAAGTTTTTTTTTTTTTTTTTTTTAAAAAAAAAAAAAAAAAAAAAAAAAAAAATGTCTGGTCTTCTGAAATGAAAATGCCTTTGTAATTCTGATAGTCGCATCTAAGGTATATAACACGTTCCGATTCATTACCATTTTAACGTGACGTGAAATAGGACCAAGTATTCGGAAACTTTAAATGTCTTAAATGACAAGGCTAACCCACATAAACTTACTTATTTGACAGTCCATTTCCGGTGTATCCTGGAGCGCAATTACATCTGTAAGCTTGATTAATCCAAGCAAGTTCCACCATTCGGCAAGGACCCAAAGCACAATGCATCAACTTCTGAGAAAAGATCAGTTACAAGGGTGAGGAAGGGCTCCTCAATATTAATAACAAAGTGATATTTTTGCATATACTCATTGGCGACTTGCTATTACAAAAACAAATCCAATCGTCGTCATCATCATACTTGCGATCGTACCGAGTTAAGATCCAAGATTACGTCAAGAAGTGTTGGTAAAAACAATTTTGTGACCCGCACTTTGACTCATGCATTCAGAAGCCTTTACGGAATAAATTACATAATCCATGCCTTTATATTCCGTACAGGCTGTTGAATTCGAAGTCGGGTCACGGCAACGTGAGGTCACAAAATGTAACCAACCCCAAGAAGTCTTGTTGCTCACTCGCCCCAGCAAGCACCATCTGACACCCCTGGTCCCGGGAACGGATTCAGCGGCCAGAACTTGAGCCCGACCCTGGCAACACCAGGAGACGGGGATGTCACCATACACTTGAGCAGGATCAAATGGTTTCAAATAATTAGAAATAGGGGCTCAAATATTTTCGCAAACTTTTTTATCTTTTTGGAGGATTTTAGTTTGTCAACTAGAATTTATTACAACTAGATTGGGTTGTTTATGTGTAACGGTCTGTAAGTGGAATATGAAATGGTAACCATGGATCGGCAGGTAGGATGCGTTAATCCCTGGTTACTCAGTTACGAGCCACGTGTGTCCATGGAAGTGCAGGACTCGTGATCATTAGACCGTTAAATCGTGAGTTCAAGCGCCGCACTGTTGTCAACGTTTTGTGTTCCCTGAACAATCATTTTACCTCGTCGACCCAAGCGGGAGCTGCTTTGGGAAATAATTACAATCTAGTGCTGATAGGCTTTTGCGCGTGTAAGCCATGTCTGGTGTGAGCAGCCAACTAGATGAAGCGAAATGATTGTGACGATTTCTGAAAGCGGCGTGTTAATATGAGGCAATATAGCGCTTTGAGCCTGTTAATGGTGATTAAGCGCTACATAAAAACCGGTTATTATTATTAATTATTAATTATTTATTATTATGTCCACTGACATGCATAGATCACAGTGGCCAAGCACTGCTTTGTTATCTACATGTTGCCTGTAATATAACCATGATCACGAGCCGAGCAAAATATAAACCGCAAACTTATGGTCTACTCTAACAAAAGGCAAGAAAAGTAAATTATTCTCAAGATGAACATTTTTTTTTCTAGCAAGGTTAATGGTGAGTAATTATAAATCTTCTTGATGCTAAACATATAGATGCCAACACCAGAATGAATGGTCATTACTCTATCACATGCCAAAATTCATGTTGTAGAGGCCAAACATTTGCATGGTTTTACAAATTAAACTGAAAATTGGAGTCGAGAGAGTGCTTGAAATCCTTTAAAAGGTAAGGAAGATAATGCACGATGTTAGATGTGCTCTTTCATTCTAATTTAGTGGCCATACTAAGAATGCGTGCGTACAGTTAGTTGGATGTTATAAATAACAAAGCTAAAAAATAAACGGACAAACAAGGCAAGCAGGACAACCTTAAAGGATGTTTAGTTGTCAGGGTTTTTATAATGGGGGCTCTGATGGTATCTCCTAATCACGGTTATGTTCAATGACCCTCTTCATGCAAGGTCCATCAGTGAAATCAAAAAGTATATAATTGCGACATCATCTCATAACTGCAGGGGCAATCGACTGGCCTATTCTAAATTCCTCACTTTTTTACTCTTAAGTAACTGGCAAATGTTTTTGCGACTCGACATTCTCTTAAATAAGGTAAACAACGGGCTGCAAATTTACTCATTGATTTTTACCCACACATACAACACAGCAGACCTTTTGTAGGGTTATAATGAGAATCCTATTCTGAAGTTTGGGGAGAATGTTTGAAGATGTTTTGATATAGTTTGCAGGAAATGTGTGGAACATTGTAAAATAAGGGGTAGAAATCAATACAGGGGTAAATTGA
>JAMKCH010056019.1:0-36437 GCA_023653785.1 Ophioderma brevispina
ATTTCTTCATTCCGGATCTTATCCTCCCAGCTGATATAAGGATTTTTCTGTAGCATCGCACCTCAAATGCTTCCAACTTCTTCATGTCATACTTTTTGATGGTCCAGGTTTCAGAGCCATACAGAAGCACTGGGTTGACTAGTGAATTAACAAGTTGTAATTGGTGGAGAGTGAGATGTCTTTATCACTCCAGACTCTCTGTAATTTCCCTAGTGCTGTTCTATGGAATACTAATCTCTTTTTTTTTGGATTTCGCTGTGGGTCCGTTTTAATGGGTTGTTTAGCGTTACTGCCCAAATACTTGAATCTGTTACCCTGCTCAAGTGGTGAACCATCAAGCTGGATCTTTACTGGGAGCTGGTCATCACGGGAGAATACCATAGCTTTTGTTTTAGTATACTGATCTCCATCCCATATTTCTTGCTAGCATGATGAACTTGCTCAATCAAGGTTTGCAGATCGTTCTCTGAGTCAGCGATGAGAGCTATATCGTAAGCAAAACGGAGGTCTTTTAAAATTTGTGCCATCCACGTTTCTGCCCAAGTTTTTACATTTATCAAAGGCTTCTGCTAAGATGTATTCGAGAAATAGGTTGAAGATGGTGGTGATAGAAGACATCCCTGGCGCACGCCAATAGTTGTTTCAAACCACTCTGTAAGATTGTTGTTAAGTCTGATGCAGCTTTTAGGCCTTAGGTATAGAGATCTCTGATGATGTTGATCAGTTTTTGAGGCACACCATAATGAAGCATCAATCACTGTAGAGGCCATCGTGCCATACTCGATCTAATGCCTTCTTGTAATCAATGAAGACAAGCCAAAAACTTCCCATCTTTCTTCTCTAGGCGATGTTGGATTAGGAGCTTCAGGGCGAAGACTTGTTCAATTGTGGAGCGGCCAGGTCTGAACCCTGCTTGTTCTTCTGCTATAATGGCTTTTCTACTAGTGCTTTCATATCCGGCTCCTTATAATTTCCAAAAGAATTTTGCTGGAATGGTTAATCAGGCTGATGGTCCTGTAGTTCTCACACATTGGTGATGGTCTCCCTTCTTGGGCATGGTAAGAATGATAGATTTTGTCCATTCTTCTGGAATGCGTTCATTTATCCAGATATCATTGCAGATATTGTGCAATTGGTCAATGATGCACTCACTCACCACCATGCTTAGCAGTTCTCCTCTCCTGTAGCCTGCCTCAGAACCAGGGGCTTTTCCTGACTTCAGCTTTTTGACAAGCTGCTTCAACTTCAGAACGGAGAATGGATGGCTCACTATCCGAGTAGAACAGCTAGTCTCTGTATTTGATGGATGAAGACAGGATGGGTCAATGGTAGGCTGATGATTGTAGAGGGCCTTACCATATTCAAACCATAAAATACCATCTGGCTCCTTTCCCCAGCCATCTACAAGTTCCCTACCAGTTTTAGTATGCTTTTTAAACATTTACTAGCTTGCATGTTGCTGTTTTGAACTCTGAATCAGTTTGGGAAAGGATCAATTTACAATCCACATCCCCTCAACAACACACGCCACCCAGATCCCTACTCAAGATACACCCCCCATAACAAAATAATGATTCGCTCTCTAAATTATACCACTCACCTGCAGAAATATTGACGCTATAAATCCCCATCAGAAGAATGTTTCACCTCTAAGGATTTGTATATTAAAGCAAGAATTTTTTCGCAAGATTTCGCTTTACGTGTTAAATTAACCAATGGCGGTCAGTCTAAATTGGGGATTTCTCGCCGCCCTCTCTCACTGCTGTTACTACACTGGTGCTCTGCGCCTCGGGCTTCGCTTTATGGCTCATTTGTGAAGTGTTGAGAGACCAGCCTCAGTGACTCCAGCGTATGCTGTACAGGGCTGTTGAATTTGGATAGAAGTTTATCATGTGTATGTCAGTCAGACGTTGGTAAGTTAGACTGCATTTCCTGGAAAACGAACAACTTGTAAAAGTGAGAACAAGTGGAATTCTTCTCAGAAAAAGTACTCCATTGATTACCACTAGATTTTCTACTTGTGAGGGGTGCGCCACTTCATTCAATTTCTAAAGGTATTTCATCTGTGTACCCCGGTAGCCTATATACTCCTCCGCTTTTTAAATGCCAACGCAATATTCTTCTTCCTCTTCACGTAACAAACAACGAAACACGCAAATGTACAAAAACATGTTCCCATTTGCGAGCTGCAAGTGGCGTGCAGTAGACAGTAGTCATTGGGTGTGCGTGTCAGCATTATTACATTATCCGTTTTATAAATGTGTATTTTGAAGACGGCATTTTGTTGTCCATATGCATACTGCTCATTTTTCCATGCCATGGCTCAATAGAAGTGTTATATCCATGCCATGCCGTCTTATTGAATCATGAGATATTCTCAATCTATACGATACACGAACCAAAATGTAAAAATACATTTAGTGCGTACTCTGTATTATTTTGGAATTTGATAATAATAATTTCATTGTTTTCATACAATAGGCATGGAAAACAGCAGCAAACAACATAAAAACTGGGATGTTGGTATCATAAGAAAGCCCATAGGCCTATTTCATCATATCAATGCAACAAAGTCGTAAATGACATTTTGGCCACATTTAGTTCCTTGCATGGAATATAAACAAGTCGTCGCTGGGCGGGAAAAAAAAACCCCATATGTAACTCCAGACGTCAAATACAAAACCACATATGTAAAAAGTGGCCCCAGTGCTAAAACCTCATATGTGCGTTTTGGTCACAACGGGCTCTTTTAAATTTCATGCCAAATATGATAGTAAAATCGCAAATATGGCATTTATTTCAGAATCTGGAGAAATGATTATCAGAAAGCAAATTATTCATTTTTAGTGTCTCCCGAAAATGTTACATATGAGGTTTTCATGTACAGTTTTATTAAACCCCTCAAAAACAAAAAATGAGCCTTGTGCACAAGTGATCTGAATTTTAATAATATAATAGCTTTAATGATTTTTAATGGTTGCATTTGGTTCAGAATTTGGTATGTCCAAAAACATAACTTATTTTACTGGAGATCATCGTAGCCGGAAGGTTAGCATTTATGATTATCTTTCCAGTTATTTGACCTAAAAAAATAAAATTACAAACAGGAAAATGGTTTACCTAGTCTCCATACTAATTTTCCTCATCCATAATAAAATGAAATATATCTAAATATGGCGATTACGAATTGAAATTATTTTAGGAGACTACTGTTTCTAAAGATTTTCAGTTTTATCAAGGTTTGCAGATTTTGGTGAAGATTTGAATGCCTAATGACATAATAAGAACGAGCAAACATATGTTAGAATCGGCTTTAAGGAAAAACAAGTACAAACTTGTAGCTGAAAGGTTTGCTTGTTGCGCTCTTCTAATACACACTACCTGATAAAGATGGTAAATTCCCGTAGAGTTTACAGAAGACTTACGATAGGCGAACACGATACGATACGATAGGCAACCTGAAGGTGATTCAGTCATATACGGATGTCGCCCGTAGGTGCTTTTTAATAATATTTTGGATTAAAATTTCAGCAATAATGAAAGAATAAATGACCTCAAATATATCTAGGTAAAAAAGTAAAATAAAACTACCCCATCGAAAGTGAGAATGTGCCCTCTCAAAAAAATCTATTCATGACTATGTGTTATAGCTTTATTCCGTTGTATGTATAAACAATGTAATATAATGTATTTAATTAATTTGAGCATATTTACAAAGACAGTCGGTTTCCGGTTTCAGGTTTCAGGTTTCAGGTTTTATTTCATCTCATTGCACAAATACAATATCAACATCGAACAAATTATTAAAATGATAATCGTAATGAAAAAAAAAATGAAATAATATATATTTGTATAATTTGCAAGAGATGTGGATGCCAGGGAAAAACGCAAAAGCGTGTATTTGTGTCACCTCCAGTAGTTACACAATTATGATATGTTGGTAAAGACATCATACACAAGCAATAAATTGTAGATTACATACACATTCAGAAAGCAGGGTGCCGACTTAACATAAAATTAGATACACACCAAAAACCGATAAATAAGAAATAAGTTAACCAAATAATGACGGAGACACCAAAAACCTCCCTCTTCTTTCTTTCTCTAGGCGTGTTGGATTAAGGAGCGTCAGGGCGAACACTTGTTCAATTGTGGAGCGGTCAGGTCTGAACCCTGCTTGTTCTTCTCCTTCTGCTATAATGGCTTCTACATGGGCTTCATCCGGCTCCTTATAATTTCCAGAAGAATTTTGCTGGACATGGTTAATCAGTCTGATGGTCCTGTAGTTCTCACACTTGTTGATGTCTCCCTTCTTGGGCAGGTAAGAATGATAGATTTGTCCATCTTCTGGAATGCGTTCATTTATACAATATCATTGCAAGATATTGTGCAATTGGTCAATGATGCACTCACTCCCAACCTTGCCTTGAGCAGTTCTCCTGGGATCTTATCAGAAGCTGGGGCTTTTCCTGACTTCCGCTTTTTGACAGCTGCTTCAACTTCAAGAACGGAGAATGGATGCTCACTAATCGGGAGAGTAGAACAGCTAGTCTCTGTTTTTGGGAGACGACAGTAAATGGGTCATGGTAGCGATGATTGTGAGGAGGACCTTACATATTCAAACCACAATAAACTTACCATCTTTGGGGGGGGGTTCCTTTCCCCAGCCTCTAATTTCCCCTACCAGTTTTATATTCTTTTACATTTACAATAGACTTGCATGTTGCTGTTTGGAACTTCTGAGCATTTTTGGAAAGCAAGATTTACAATCCACATCCCCTTCACACATGCGCCACCCAGGATCCCTACTCAAAGAACCCACATAACTAAATAATATGCTCTCTTTCTAAATTATCCCACTCACTCTGCAGAAAAATATTGACGCTATAAATCCCCATCAGATAATGTTCACCCACCTCTAAGATTTGAGATATTAAATCATAATTTTTCGTCAAGATTTCCGCTTTTACGTGTTACACCCTGCGTCCGTCCCTTAAATTGGGGTTTCCTCGGCCAGCCCGCTCCTGCCTTTGTTACTACGCGTGCTCTTCGCCTCGGGCTTTCGCTTATGCTCATTTGTGAAGTGGTGAGAGACCAGCCTCAAGGGAACCAGCGTATTCTGTTACAGGGCTTTGAATTTGTATGATTTATCATGTTTATGTTCAGCAGACGTTGGTAAGTTACACTGCATTTCCTGGAAAACGACAACTTGTAAAAGTGAGAACACGTGGAAATCTTCTTCAGAAAAAGTACTCCAGTGATTACCACAGATTTTTTCTACTTGTGATGGGTGCGCCACTTCATGTAATTTATGAACGTGTTTCCTCTGTTGTACACGTTAGCCTATATAGCTCTCCGACTTTTAAATGCCACGCAGTATTCTTCACGTAACAAACAACGAAACACGCAATGTACAAAAACTTTTCCCATTTGCGAGGCATGCAAGGTGAGCGGTGCAGTAACAGTAGTCTTGTGTGTGCGTGTCAAGCATTATTACCCATTATCCGTTTTATAAAGTGTTATTTTTGAAGACGGCATTTTTTGTTGTCCATGGTCATATGCTCTTTTTTTTTTCCAGCCATGGCTCACTAGCAAGTGTATCAATCCATCCATGCCGCTTATTGATCATAGATAATTCTCAATCTACGATACACGAACCAAAATGTAAAAATACAGTATTAGTGGGCGTACGTCCTTGTAAGATATTTTTTGATTGATAATCATAATTTTCAATTTGTTTTTCATACATAGGCAATGGAAACAGCAGCAAACCAACATAAAAACTGGGATGTTGGTATCATAAGAAAGCCCATAGGCCTATTTGCACATCATATCAATGCAACAAAGTCGTAATGACATTTTGGCACATTAGTTCCTGGCAATGTACATAATAAACAAGTCGTTTCGCTGGGCGGGAAAAAACCCCATCATATGTAACTCCAGAACTCAAATACAAACCACATATTTAAAAAGTGGGGCCCAGTAGTTGCTAAAACCTCATAGGTTCGTTTTGTCACAACGGGCTTCTAGTTTAAATTCACTCCAAATATGATAGTAAAATCGTATGGGCAATTTATTTTCAGAATCTGGAGAAACTGATTATCAGAAGCAAATTATTTCAGTTTTTAGTGTCGCCCGAAATGTTACCTATGGTTTTGTTCATGTTACAGTTTTTACCCTTCAAACACAAATACATGAGCCTTGTGCACAGTGATCTGAATGTTATAATATAACATATCTTTAATGATTTTTATAATTGGTTTGCATTTGGTTTCAGAATTGGTTATGTCCAAAAACATAACTATTTGACTTTGGATGATCAGTCGGAGCCGTAAGTTAAGCATTTATAGATTATCTGTCGTTATTTTACCTCAAACAATAAAATTACAAACAGGAAACATGGTTTACCTTTAGTCATCCATACTAAATTTTCCTCATCCAAATAAATGAAATATATCTAAGATATGCGATTACGAAGTGAAAATTATTTTAGGATACTACTGTTTCTAAGATTTTCAGTTTTTTATCAGTTTTGCAGATTTGTGAAGATTTGAAGGCCTAATGACATAATAAGACGAGCAACAATGTTTCGAACGGCTTTAAGGAAAAACAAGTACAAAGCTTTGTAGGCTAAAGGTTTGCTTGGTTGGGCGTTCTTCTAAACACACTACCTTATAAGATGGTAATTCCCGAGAGTTACACGAGACCTTACGATAGGCGAACACGATACGATACGATAGGCAACCTGAAGGTGATTCAGTCATATACGGATGTCGCCCGTAGGTGCTTTTTATAATATTTTGGGATTAAATTACATCGCAATAATGAAAGAATAAATGACCTCAAATATATCTAGGTAAAAGTCAATAAACTACCCACCCCATCGAAGTGAGAATGTGCCTCTCAAAAAAAAAAATCTATTCATGACTATGTGTTAGCTTTATGTTTCCGTTTGTATGTATAGCAATGTAATATAATGTCTTTATTTAATTTGGGCATATTACAAAGCAATTCAGGTTTCAGGTTTCATGTTTCAGGTTTTATTCATCTCATGCACAAATACAATATAAACATCAAATTATAAAAATATATCGTATGAAAACAAAAATGAAATAAAATATATATTTGTATAATTTGCAAGAGATGTGGCTGCAGGGAAACGCAAAGCGTGATTTAGTGGCACCCATCCAGTATTTCCAATTATGATAGGTTGTTAAGACATCATAACAAGCAATAAATGGTAATTACATCCACATTTAGAAAGAAGGGTGCCGACCTAACATAAAATTAGCTAACACACAAAAAACCGAAAATAAAGAATAAGTTAGAACCACAATCAATGGAGCGGAGAGATCTGAATCAATGGGCTGTTTTTTAAGAGTTGTTTTAACAACAGCTAAGGGATATATGTTTAGTATGGGGATCAAATGAATTCCATAAGAGGGCCCCTTGTAAATCCATCCTGATTGTCTTTTCTGCGAGCTTGTATTGTCATCTGACATATAGGTCCTTAGATGAGCGAGTGTCATATGGGTGGATGTCTTGTCTGGTCAGAAAAATGATCATCTAATAGTTTGGAGGAAGTTGGTCATAATGGTATTTTTCCTGAACTGCGCGGTCTGGAAAGTATAGAGGTCGTGAATTTTTAAGCGTGTTCATGGAGGAAAAAAGGGGTCGTATGGGCGAGCCAAATGGAATTTGTAAATGAACGATATCGGTTTTTGCTTTAAAAACAGACACGTAGAATGAGAATTATTTTTACGGCCCAATAATTGCACAATAGTTGTGTAAAAGACGAGCGTATTATACAAGGTAAGTCAGTGAATCAAGAGGAAGAATGTTAACTTTCTGATAATCAACCCGTTATATTTTTTGATTTATTTTTGTAACAATGTGAAGTAAAGTGTGATTTCATGCTATCATCATCAATTTAGACCCGAGAATTTATTGTATTCACTTGTTCAAGTGGCTTATTGTCGATATTAATTTTAAGATCAATTGGAGGGGAGGGATTATGCTTGTTTTCTGAATACCATAAAATTGGTTTTTTTAATGTTTAGGGAAGTTTAGATTTATTTTAAACCAGTTAGATATAGAGTTAATTCTTTATTTAGTGTTGATTAAGTAATTTGGGTTCTTTATTGGAAATAGGATTTGGAATCATCCGCAAACCTAATAAATTGAAGATTGGGAGAGCACGGATATCATTGATATAAAGTAAAAATAAAAGGGTCCTAGAATTGAACCTTGCGGTACGGCCGCATCTGATGGAAGAAGTGGACGACTGGTGTTGATTACATAACGAATTGTTTTCGTTCCTATATAATTTAATCCAAGTTATTGGGCAGTACATCTTATCCCATAATTGTTTAGTTTGTTAATAGAATTGTGTGGTCAGATGTCGAAAGCTTTACTGAGATTTAAAAAAATCCCAGCAGTGCAAAGGTTTTTTGGTCGAGGGAGTAACAATTTTATATCAATAAAGTTTTATTGATTGCCTGAAAAGTGGAATGTTTAGGTCTAAAGCCAAACTGGGCATGAGTGAGGATTTTATTTATCATGCGATGATTCGATTGGAAATTAGTTTTTTCAAGAATATTTTTGGATAATGCCGTAAGGAGGGAGATAGGCCTATAATTGTGAACAGTAGTGCTTATCCTTCCAGCTTTATAGATCGGAATTACTCTTGCAACTTTGAGCGATAAGGGACAATACCGTTGACATTGAAAGATTAATAATACTTATGCTCTAAATATAAGCCAGAATCTTTTTTTTACTATGTTAGAGCTAATACAATCGACTCCAGCTGGTGCTCGGTTTTTCCTTGTGAGGTGATGTCGACAGTTCTTTCCTTAGTCAGTAGGCGAGAAAATATACTATTGGGATAAGAGATGACCTTGATTTATTAGATTGAGAATTCACTTTATCAGGAATGGGAATTTTAGCATGCAAGTGATGGACCAATGTTGGTGAAAAAGTCTTTGAATTTATGAGCGATTTCGACTGGATCTTAATTTCAGAGCAATAAGTGTCAATAAAGTATGAGGGTGTTTGGGGTATTTTAATTTTCTGGCCAAGAATTATTTTAGAGTTTGCCCTGTTTTTTCATATTGTTCGGTTGTCATCAAGCTCTGTTGTGATATGATTACGTTAGCAATGCGCAGAAGAAATTTAGAGTATTGCGATATTTGTGTATTTTAAGTTTTATTATCGTTCTTATGTTTGGAGCGGTATTTTCTAATAATTGATCTTTAGTATTAATTGATTTGATTAGGCCAAACGTTATCCATGGTTTCCTGGGCGTTTTACGTTGTTAGAATAATTGGGTTGAATTAACAGGACAGTGGAATATTAAATATATTTGATAACTTGTCTTGAAAAGTAGAAAAGCTTTTTCACAGGGTTGTCATCGTCCATACACATCTGCACGTAGTGGATGATGTCCCAATCTTAAACCCTTGATGTTGCTTGGCTTAAGTTGGCGTGACTGTTTAGTCACGAATTGTTGTTTGTTTAAAAGTAAAATCTGGAGTTCAGTATCTTGTGAAATTGATAGAGCAAACTGGCAAAATGGTCTGAGATGTCATTGTACTTGACACCCGCATTGACATTGGCTAAAAGAGCATTGTTATGATGTTATCACTGATCGTGTCAGTCGTTCGGTTATTCGTGTAGGCCTATCAAATGGGTAGGGCAAAATCCATTAGAGAAAATGAGATTAACGAAGTCATTAACTTTAGAGCGGAGTCAGAATCCAGAAAATCGATTTTATAATCGCCCATGATATAGCAAGATATTTGGACTCATTGTTAACTGTATTGAAAACATGTGAAAGCTCAAGATAAATCTCGTCAAGGTTAACTGTTTCTGGGGCGATAGATGAACCACTATAGTTTTTTTAATTGCTGGATTTGTTGATGTCATTAATTTCGATAAAAACAGAGTCGCAATCAGGTCAATTAATATTTAGGTGCTAGTCCTCTTCAAAGTCAATGTTAGGGTGAATGAAGAGGGAGGCACCGCCTCATCTTCGGTCATGACGTATGGAATTTATACGAGTCACCGTCGGAGTCAACTAAGTTAGATTCGTACTCATAGTTAAACCAAGTTTTCTTTGTATAAGCGAAAGAGATGAAAGTTATATTAATGGTAAGAAAGATAATTAGTGACATCGTTGGAGTGGTTTATTTAAGCTGGAACTTATGATGAATAATGACAGCTGAATGTCCTTAGATTTAAGTAAATTTAGACCGTCACTAATGTAATAACTACAGTTGGGACTTTGGTATGGTCAATATTACAGTCATTATCGGTGGTCGAGGAGTATGATTGAGGATACTATGAATTGAAATGGCTCAATTTGGGTACATTCAAAAATACAATCAGGTAGCTTAGACATGGTGCAAAATACAACTGTGAGCGAACCAAAAAAATACCACAATAACACAAACACAATATAATCACGCGTAAAGGTTAAGAGGGCTTGATATCCAAAAATATTTATACCATATATACAAATGGTGACTGAGGCCCCATAGATAGATGGTTGAATGACAGCAAAAGAAGGCAGGAAAAGATATATAAAATTCAATGGAACTTACATTCTAAGTCCCAATGTGGGATACACAATGGTAGCTAACCAAAGTTTGGACAAAACCCAAGAATCGAAAAAAACGTGAAAATAATGTGTGAGGTTTTGGAATTGCAAGGGAAGAGGGGGCCACGTTGAAAAGATGCCAACCGTGGAGCTCACATTGTGTTAAATTATCTAGTAGTAAAGTTTGAACATACAGGCAAGAAACTATTTACATATTGGAACATATATCAAGTCCATTAAGTTATGGAGGCGATGTCAGAATTTAAAAAGGCAATTACATGACCTTAAGCCTTAGCCGTAGAAAATGATAATTAGGCAAAAGTCGCACCTCCATGTCTCAATGAATGAACAAGAATGTAGAACAAATGCAGTACAAAATTAATAGATAGGCAAAAATACAAAATATATTCAATATCTAGAGGGCCTGTCCCTCACAGCGAATGAATAATATAATCGCAGATAAAACAATGACACAAAAGCAATGACACAAATAATATAATAAACCAGTAAGAAATAAGAGGTATAAACTCACCAATCACATTGAGTTTCAGGGAAATTGGGATAATGGAAGGAACATACCATTTTGTAACCATATACAAGGCAACAAAGAGACAGGTAACTGCTCTGTGCGGTCAGACATTATGCTACTTAATTGGAGATGGAGTACAACAGTTTGTGTTGTAGGTTTCCACATTTCGACACACGCTTCGGTCGAACTGCGCATTTATTTATTTAACTCAAGGTCGGGTAGGGGGTTGGGGAATATGGAATTACAACTAGATATTACATCATTATGAGAACATGTCTGATGCATCATTATTGCTACAAAAAAATAATGAATACAAATATCGTGGAACATGCAGACAGTGCGGACCTACACGGAATGTAGACTTATCGTATGACAGGCTGTTTGCCATCCCATAATTCGCAAATAATAATCGAGCGTAGATAATGGAATGCAAAGAGATGG
Source organism: Ophioderma brevispina (assembly GCA_023653785.1). Lineage (NCBI taxonomy): Eukaryota > Metazoa > Echinodermata > Ophiuroidea > Amphilepidida > Ophiodermatidae > Ophioderma > Ophioderma brevispina. The sequence goes on from JAMKCH010056019.1 coordinate 11,568, forward strand.
TCACGTGGTGATAGGTAACAGTCCGTGAGCTCTCTATGTTTAAATTATATTTTAAATATATAGTCCACAGTTTGCATGGAATTAGACAAATTACAAATAACATATTTTACATAAACCTGGAAGAATATTATGAAATCATTTAGATCGTGGAGAGCGATATCAGTGTTAAGGGCAAGATCACATACCCTAAGCCCCCAACCAGTGGTTAATGGAAACAAAATTAGGAAATGAAAATGGAAGCGCGAATATCGCAATCTCCATTTTTATGACTTAAAGAAAACGTTGAAAATATACGTTTATTTAGCAAAAAATGTCCACAATTTCATAAGGGTTTGACATATAAGGATAGGTTTATATTAAGCTAACATTGACAAATTAAATACAAATAAGAATCCCATTCAAATAAAAATATTATAACAGTGGAGCAAAAAGACATAAAAGCCCGTTGAGGTAAGAGGGAATTGGAGATTAAGGAATGAGCACACCATGTTGTACTTCACAAGCAAGTAAGAACAATTGAGAAACAAAGATCCTTCGCTGCCAATAATAATAAAACGGAGCAGATTAAAAGACAAAATAGCTGTCGCTGGCGGCGACCCATGATGAAGTATTTGAGTATGGAGTACAACAGTGGTGTGTTAGTTTTCCACCACAGTTCGACCGCTTCGTTCGAACTGTGGCATTTATGAATAATAACTCAAGGGAGGGGGTTAGGGGAATATGGTGATTACAACAATCGATATTAAACATAATATCTGAACATGTCTCCTGCATCATTAATTGCTACAAACAATAGATGAGACAAAAATATTCGTGGAACTCAAGATCAAGTGCGGACTACACGGAAGGTAGACCTATCGTGATGACAGTCTGTTATGCCAATCCCATAATTCGCAAATAAATCGAGCTAGAAATGTGAATTGCAAAGAATGGTCACGTGGTGATGGTCTGTACAGTCCGTGGAGCTCGCATGTGTTTAAATTTATAGTCAAAGCGTTTGCAATGGAATTATAAAATTACAATAAACATATTTACAAAAAACATGGACGAATATTATTAAGTCATTGTAGTCGTGGAGAGCGATATCATTGTTAAGGGCGCAAGATCACATACCTTCCCCCAACCATTGATAAATGGAAACGATAATTTGAAATGTAATTGAAGCGCATATATCACTTCTCCATGTCTTAATGACTTAAAGAAACGTTGAAATAGAAGTTATGTCGCAAAATGTTAAACAATTCATAAGTCCCTTCTGTGGGCTCGAATTGCATCTATTGGCGCTGGTCTTGTAATCAAATCTCGAGGTTTCGAGCTTCAATTAAAGGCTCCAATTTTAATTGGAGTCTGGATTGAGAGATGCCTTATGAGATAATTCAACTGGTTAGAGTCCTGGGCCATGATTGTGGGCAAGGTTTTTAAAAACGTGCAACACTCCAAACCAATGACAGAGTCAAGAGAACATTGGTGAGGCAGGTTTGTAATGTATAAGTGAATAATAGGACGGGTGTCACGGGAGGTAAATTGTTTAACTGGCCAGAAACCTCTTCCTCCCAGAACATATCAAGCATGCCAGATAATACAAGGAATCAACCTGCGTAAACGGCTTTGAGGTAAGCTTTGAAAAGCGCCGTAATGCTGGCGTCATCTTGGTGGCCTTACTGCAAGCATACGACACCATGTGGCCCAGGGGCCTGACACCAAGCTTCTCAGGACCATCCCGGATCATCATCTTGTACAATTCATAATTGTAACATCTTGCAAACCGTAGCTTTGATCTCAAGACCATTGATGGACAGAGTAGTCGCCTGCTGTCGTTGAGAACGGAGAACCACAAGGATCTGTACTGGCTCCTATGCTGTTCACTTGTATATCAGCACTTTACCATGCAAACAACATTAGAATATGGCTACGGCCGACGATTCTTGCCCAAGTCCTCCACTCGGACAGCAATTCTGACAAAGTAGAAAGCCACACTTCCTCGACATGGGCCTACTTTCAAGCATATCTGAAGACCTTGGAGACTGAAGCGTGAGTGAACCAAGACCACCCGCTACGGCTTCCACCCTCAACACCACGAGGCTCATCGGCCAGCTTCAAATCAACCTCAATGTAGCACCTCTGTCTACAATCCTACCAACCTACCTGGGGTCAAGCTTGACTCGCAGCTTACATACCGGCAGCACCTCGATCCGTATGCGCCAAGGGGTCCTTCTCGAGGAATAACCTCCTGTTCCGACTTGCTGGATCTTCATTGGTTGCCAGCCCAACGACCCTACGCACCCCTGCCTTGGCTCTGTCTACATACTGCTGAATATGCCGCCCCAGCATGTTGGCAACCAGCTCCAACAACAAGAAAGCTGGATACTGTACTCAACGATACCCTTTGCGGACATCGCTGGCTGCCTCCGTCCTACTTCATCTAATTCCTCACCAGTGCTTTCAGGCTTTGCACCTGCAGCACTTCGGAGAAAACACCACACCAAAACTATGAATAAGGGCACTGCTGGACAACAGACCTGCTCATGGCATAACACCGTCAAAGAACCACAGACCATTCCGGCAACTAGAGACTGTGCTCTCTCTCTCCGACCTTTCTGCCGACCCGAAGCGCCGCTAAACTCTCCATTTCCCCATTCACTCTGATACGACTGAATACTGCCGGCTGATACTCCAAGACCAACCAATTCTCATCACACCTAGACAGAACTACCACCTGTCCAGCAATCTCCCAGCAAGGAATGGGTCACTTAAAACCGGATTCGCCCCGGAGTCCGTCGCTTCAACGCCTATGCAACCGATGGGGGCCTGCGGCCCATCGCCTCCTGCCATGTGGCTCTCCTCACGACTGCGGATCACATTCTCAAGGATTGCCTATACTTTTCGTCCGCCGGTGGGACAGAGATTTCTCGAACCCCAACCAACCAACAGTGAGTTGTCTCCAACGTTTACAACACATGTAGCTGCTCCTCTACGCAAGAAGAAGAAAGAACCTGCGGAACATATCTGCATTTTCACGCGAACCAGTGCAGGTTCTTGTTGTATTCTCTCTCCGCTGCTTGGATGATCTTAGGGCAAACAAAAGTCCATTTAATATAATTACGTGTCCGTGAAAGGACCCTATAACCTTCACCATAGTTTTCAAAAGAACCGTTAAATCATCACAGACCTTCCTACTTACCCTGACTAAAATGAATAACAACTTTCCCGTCTGATGCAACTGTCTCTTTTCATCAAGAATCGTTCTGGCCGGAAGGTTTCGGGATCTCCCCACATATCAGGGTCGTGATGCCATGCAGAGTCGATAAGCACGACCACGTCCCTTGTGGAATAATTTGTAGCCGCTGATGTTGTATCTTGAGAAATAGTGAGGGACTGAGAAAAAAGGCGGAAAGAAATTACCAATGTGGTGGTGGCTGACTATGCTTCTAGATGACTGCGTCATGTAAGGGAGGTTCTTCTCGATCCGATAGTTTGGGAAGTCGGTTGCGGCCAACTCCACTGAGTCTATTTTCTTCTTGCACCTGGTTTTTGAAGGGTAAAGATTTTCAAAAGAACGTACAAACATTCTTTCTTTAAGTGTACACTTAAATGATCCATACATGGCATTGGATCTAAAGAAAGCGCTGCTTCATACATCTGACAACTTAGTGTCAACAGTTGTGTATCCTAAGGCCGTTAGTGCCCCCCCCCCTCCAGTAAACTACATTAAAAAGCAGTCAATAAAGAACTATCAAGATATTGTTTTGTTTCGTATTTAATCATGACTTAATTTCTTTACCTTGTCTTGAAATGCGGATAGGTCATCCTGTACAACATCGCCCATCGCACGTCTAACAAGACGTTCCGGCAAAGAAATATGAGACCAATGATGCCACCAAGTTGATTTCCTTCAGATGCGTAACATCATTCTCGGGCCCAGTTCCCCTTTTCTTTGAAATAGACAATCGTGTAACTTCTGGCAGATTGTCGCCATCATACTCTTTTTGATGCGACTCACGACCTTCCAAACGAAGGCGACAAAATCCCGGGATAACTTATCCGGTATATTCCTGCTCCTTCTGGTACTTGGCAATCCCTTAAAGACGGAAAGAAACTTCTGAGGCCCGCCGGAGCCAGCGAGTCTGTCTTGCGGATCAAGGCAATTTCAATACGTTATGGAAGATCTGGATCGGAATATTTCCATAGCGCTTTGCCCAAGATAACGTGGCAGAGAACGTGGATGTAGCCGTTTTGAGGACCAAGTGTTGTGGGTCGAAAGCTTTGCCGTTGTAGCTTGCTATCTCTTTCAATGAATATAACTCTCTAACTCTCTTCGGCAATCTGGTCTTCGAAGGTTTTCCTGCCAACTCCAAAACTCGCACGGTGGAGAGTGGTAAAACGGCCGGTTGTTGTAGCCACCATACAGCCAGAGGTTATCGCCAAACCTGCATACAGATACTGTCTAAATGTCTCTAAGTACTGTGTATAGAAAATACAAACTTTTATTCTACCCCTACACCCCCTCTCTATCTCTCACTCTCATTTCTCTTCTCTCACTCCAACCACATTTCCTCTCTCTTCTTCTCTCTTTCTCTCTCAGTCTAAACAAACATGTATAGTTTTGACAAGCGTAGATGAGTACATTCCTTGAAAAATAATATTATTTTATTATATTTTTTACGATACCAACCGTTTCACTCACCCTCGCTCCCCCTGTTGTTTTTTATGATGCTGTTTTGGTCTCGCTGGCCGTCTTTGATTTTGACCAGTCCTTCTTTGATCGTCCTCCTGATCAGTGCATGACCATCAGCTGGGGGAGCCCAAAAAAATACTGAGAGTTTGCCGTATCGTCGAGACATTTGCGCCAATAGTAGTGTGAAGTGGTCTTCCAGAACGGTAGAATTCCCACATAATTCTGGAATGTTCCCAAGGATGGTCCCCCATCCTCTCGGGTCCAGTAGGAAATTGGAAGTCGACGTGTTAGCCGTAAAACAAGAATAAGAAGCAATGAACTTGCCTAATACGACCCGATATCAATGCTATCACGTAGAAGTTGTAACACCGCCATCGATAATGTAATGTAATGTTTTGACGCATTTCGCGAACGATAAAGCTGACTCAAGAAGGAAATTGTGCATAATTGTGTGTGTTGGCTAACTTTAAAAAAGTATCCGATAGAATCAAGAAACCAGCAAGAGAAAGTATTTGTAATTTATCATCATGGCTTTAATAAACCTGATCGACCAAAAAGGTCGGGTTTCTTTAGAAGATAGATGGAGACAATCAGCTTCTTTTACGATCGAATTGCGTTTACAGTCTTCGCCAAAATTGTGTTTGAATGCCCTTGGACATATTATTTAAATGGTAGGTATGAAACAATTACTATTCGTCAGGTGTCTTGTTTACAGTAACCTCAACCATCAACTTATTATCATTTCCTCTCATCAAAAGCTATAAAATTAAAATCTTATCAGAGGTAATGTTTGTCACGAATCTGATTAAAAACTCCACATTATATACCACTGTGTACTGGAAAAATATCCTTAAAAAAATAAAAATACCGTTTGGGAATTCGATAATTACCCGGAAAAGTTTTTCTTTGAACCAACAGACCACATAATGTCTGCTGCCCCCCCACACCCCCCCCCCCCCCCCCCCCCCCCCCCCCCCCCCCCACCCCCCCCCCCCCCCCCCCCCCCCCCCCCCCCCCCCCCCCCCACCCCCGATTGGAGGAGACCCGATTTTACATGCGTGTTATAAGGATCCTCTCTTATTGGTAGTGTGTTCATCACTGACCCGTGTTTTCTTTTTGGTTTGGCTATACATCGCACAATGTTTGGGAGTAATAAGCGTTATACTGTTGTTCCTGCTGTCCTCGCTGGATTTTACGTTACCATGCCGGTTTCTGTGCCGTCTCTTAACAGACCTGAAGCAGTACAAAGGTCATTTGTGGTGCCACAAGCCTTACTGTATTTGCGAAAAAGGGATGTTAAGACAAATGTGAGTGGGATTCTAACTATGTTATGCGCGTACCAAGCAATCCTTTTTCTACATAATTCAATGCAACAAAGTCGTAAATGACATTTTGGCCACAGTGTGTATTTCCTTGCATGGAATATAAACAAGTCGTCGCTGGGCGGGAAAAAAAACCCATATGTAAACTCCAGACGTCAAAACAAAACCATATGTAAAACAGTTGGCCGCCAGTGCTAAAACCTCATATGGTGTCGTTTTTGGTCACAACGGGGCTCTAGTTAATAATTTCCATGCCAAATAGATAGTAAATCGTATGGCAGTTTATTTCAGAATCTGGAGAAAATGATTATCAAAAGGCAAATTATTCAGTTTTTAGTGTCTCCCGAAAATGTTATACATAGCGGTTTTGTCATGTTACATTTTTACTAGTCTGACGTCTCGTAGACGTCAAAGTCAGAAATACCCTTCAAACACAATAACTGGCCGTGTGCACAAGTGATCTGAATTTTATAATATAACTACTTTAATGATTTTAATTGGTTTGCATTTGGTTCAAGAATTTGGTATGTCCAAAAAACATAACCTTATTTGACTTGAGATCAGTCGTTAGGCCAGAATTAAGTTTCAGCTTATAGATTATCTGTCGTTATTTTACCTTAAATAAAATTACAAACAGGAAAATGGTTTACCTTTAGTCATCCATACTAAGATGTTCCTCACCCATAATATGAAATATATCTAAATATGGCGATTACGAATTGAAATTATTTTAGGAGACTACTGTTTCTAAAGATTTTCAGTTTTATCAAGGTTTTTTTGCAGATTGTGAAGATTGGAAGGCCTAATGACATAATAAGAACGAGCACAATGTTAGAATGGCTTTAAGGAAAAACAAGTACAAACTTGTAGCTGAAAGGTTTGCTTGTGGCGCTCTTCTAATACACACTCCTATAAAGATGGTAAATTCCCCGTCGAGTTACAGAAGCTTAGTATAGGCGCCACGATACGATACGATAGGCAACCTGAAGGTGATTCAGTCATATACGCATGTCGCCAGTGGTGCTTTTTAATAATATTTGGGATTAAAATTTCAGCAATAATGAAAGAATAAATGACCTCAAATATATCTAGGTAATTAAAAAGGAAAATTTAAAACTACCCCATCGAAAGTGAGAATGTGCCCCTCAAAAAAAAAATCTATTCATGACTATGGGTGAGCTTTATTCCGTTTGTATGTTTACCACCCTGTATATATGTATTTATTTAATTTAAGCAGATACAATAGAAAGTCCTTCTGTCGGCTCGAATTGCATCTATTGGCGCTGGTTATTGGTAATCTAAAATCTCGTGCGGTTCGATGCTTCAATTATTAGCTCCAAATTTTTAATGGAAGTCGGGGATTGAAGAGAGATGCCTTATGAGATAAATTCAACTGTTTAGAGTCCTGGGCCATGATTGTGGGCAAGGGTTTTAAAAAGTGAACACTCCAAACCAATGACAGAGGTCAAGAGACATTGGTGAGCAGTGGTGTTTGTAAGGATAAAGTGAATAATCGGACGGGGTTCACTGGAAGTCAATGGTTAACTTGGCAGACCTGCCTCAAGAACAAATCAAGCATGCAGAGAATACAAAGGAATCACCTGCGGAAAGCTTTGAGGAAAGCTTTGAAAGCGCCGCGTAAGGCAAGCGTAATCTGGTGGGACCTTACTGCCAGCATACGACACAATGATGGGCCCAGGGCCTGACACTCAGCTTCTCAGGACAATCCGGATCATCATCTTGTACAATTCATAATTAACATGCTTGAAAACAGTAGCTTTATTCTCAAGACCAGTGATGGACAGGTTAGTCGACTGCTGCTGCCGTAGTTGAAACGTGAACGGAGTAACGGTAGTACAGTAGAGTTACCACAAGATCTGTATGGCTCCTAGCTGGGTCACCTTGTATTCAGCGCTTACCTCAAAACCAACATCAGACAATATGGTTACGCCGACGATCTTTGCCCTCCTCCCTCTGACAGCAATGGATCCAGAAGTAGAAAGCCACTTACTACAGACATGGGACTACTTGCAGCATATCTGAAGGGGGGGGGGGGGGGGGGGGACCTGGAGACTGAAGCTGTGTGAAGCCAAGACCACCGCCTACTGCCTTTCCACATCAACACCCAAGAGGCTCATCGTCAGCTTCAATCAACCTCAATGGAGCGCCTCGTCTACAATCCTACACCAACCTACCTGGGAGTCAAGCTTGACCGGCAAGCTTCCATACCGGCAGCACCTCGAGTCCGTATGCGCAAGGTATCTTCGAGGAATAACCTCCTGTGCCGACTTGCTGGCATCTTCATGGGGTGCCGGCCCAACGACCCTACGCACCACTGCATGGCCTCTGGTCTTACAGCACTGACTGAATATGCCGCCCCCCCAGCATGGTGCAACAGCTCTCACACAAAGAGCTGGATAATGTACTCAACGAGACCTTGAGAACCCTCACTGGCTGCCTTACGTCCGACTTTCATCTGACATTCCTTACCGTGCTTTCGGCATTGCACCTGCAGCACTTCGAGAGACACCAACGCCCAAATAGTGAATAAGGCCCGGCGGCTGGACAACAAGCACTGCTGCATGGATAACACCGTCAAAAGAATTCACACCAATTCGGTAGACAGAGACTGCGCGCTGATCGCCGACCTTTCTGCCCGACACGCCGATAAACTCCTCCCAGTTTCCCCATTCAACACTCTTACAGACATTGGAATACTGCCTGGTTAGATACTCCAAGACCAGACCCAATTATCTATCAACACCTAAGACAGAAAACTACCACTCAGAAAAAATCTCCCCACGCAGGAAGGGCACCTTAAAAACCGGATTCGCACAGGAGTCGGTTCGGTTTCAACAGCAATATGCAAGTGGGGGCTGCGGCCATCGCAGGCCTGCCAATGTGGCTCTCCATCACAGACTGAGGATCACATTATCAAGAGTGCCATACCTTCTCGCCGGTGGGTGGACATAGATTTCTATAACCCCAACCAACAACAGTGAGTTGGCGCCAACGCTTACCACATGTTTAGCTGCTGCCTCGTACTCAAGAAGAAGAAGACCATGCGGAAAATATCTCAATGTTCACGAGACCAGGTGCAGGTATGTATTCTCCGCATGCTTGGAGATCTTGAGGGCAAACAAAAGTCCATTCAATATAATTACTTTCCGTGAAAGGACCCTATAACCTGCACAATAGAGTTCTTCAAAAATAACCGTTAAATCATCTACAGAAATTTCCTACTTAACCGGACTTAAAAGGAATAATAACCTTTCGTCTGATGCAACTTCTTTCGTCATCCAAGAATCGTTCTGGGGGAAGGTTTCGGGATCTCCCCACATATCAGGGTCGTGGATGCCATGCAGATAGATTAAGCACGACCACCGTCCCTTGGGAAGATTGTAGCCGCGAGTTTGAGTTTTGTATCTTGAGTAGAATAGTGAGGGACTGAGAGCGGGGACAAGGACAGTACCAATCGAGATGCTTCGTAGATGACTGCGTCAGTGTAGGGAGGTTTTCGATCGATAGGTGGGAGAGTCGGTTTGCGGCCAACTACGGAGTCATTTTCTTATTGCACCTGGTTTTGAAGGGAAAAGATTTTCAGAAAGAAAGTGACAACACATTCCTTTCTTTAAAGGTACACTTAAATTGATCCATACATGGCATATGACTCTAAAAGGGAAGAGCGCGGCTTCATAACATCTGACAACTTAGTGTAACAGTGGTGTTTTATTCCTAAGCCAGTATTGCCCCCCCCCCCACCTTCCAGTTAAAGCTACCATTAAAAAGCAGTCATAAAGAAAGAAAGAAAACTATCAAGATATTTGGTTTTGTTTTTCGTAATTAGCATGACTCTTAATTCCTTTACATTGTCTTGAATATGACTGGATAGTCATCATTACATCATCGCCCATAAGTTTATTGTTTCAATATTGAAAAATGACGAAAAAAATAAGGAAATAGCGTGTTCAAAGATATGAATAACATTGGAGAAATGTCCGTCCGGAGGTAATGACTTACAAAATGTGCGAGTTTGTCTTTATTAAGATGCTTAAGTCTTATCACGTGCAGGGTATGTTAGGGTAGCTAAATGTAACAGACGCCAAATCCGATTTTTAATTTTTTAATGATTTTTTCGATTTCGGATTTAGCAAATCATGATAGTGCAATGTGCCCATTGTATGAATTAAAGGACAAACCAGCTATATGCCAAGTTCTTTGGTAAGGGCTCTTGAAAAGCACTGTAGTGCAATAGCTGCCATTGTAAGACTCCCAGCGACTACTATTATGCCAAGTCTTTGGTCTGTGGCTATTGAAATCACTGAGATTACCAATTAGCTGCCATTTGTATAGAATTCCATCAAAATACTATTATGCCAAGTATTTGGTCAGGGGCTCTTTTGAAAATCAATGTAGTGCAATAGCTGCCATTTGTTATAGAATTCCCATCAATTACTATTTGCCACGTCTTTGCGTCTGGGCTCGAATGTCGTTTTCAAGAAATATTTCAAGATCCATGTCAAAGAAATATCAATGAGCGGTTATCCTACTTATTACAGGCGCACACTGATGATCAAATGCAGCTATTGCACTAAACCTAGTACTCACAATCAATATGTTTTAACGTTGATGATACGTATGCCATCTCACCTGTTCTCTACGTTTATGGTGTTCTTTCTGTGTTCAATTTTCAGCATGGAAGAAAACGCCCCGAAAAAATGCGGAAATTTCGATGACAGGGTTAGGAAGCCTTTGTGTAGGCTACCACAGGCGAGACAGGAAGGGAGCTAGTGAAAGAGTTAGCCAACTAAGATATTTAGGAAGTTACACTAATTGGAGCGAGAGTGCAATATATCGAATTCACTCAAAGATTTATGCTGTAAGTGTAAAAATATACTAGTCTTCTATATGCAGCTATTCGTGTTTCAGGGTGTTTCTATTGACGGAGAGAGCAGGAGAGAGACAGCGAGGAATATGTAATGTCCAAAACACAGTGGCTTATTCAAATATGACGATTCAGCCAGAGATGGGTAACATCGTCTGGCTGCGTCAATGAATTCCGCAAGGGTCTACTGTTGGTGATGTGATGCAAAAAGGGGGTCGCGAACAGAGAGAATGATCGATTATTGTTTAGCACCGCATTCAAAATGTAGTTGGTTTTCAATAAACTAAATGAGTTAATTTTATGATAATTGGATGATTTACATTGGTGTTAGTAGTTTTATTGAATGTTGCATTATGCAGTCATAATTGAGATTTGTCTTGCATGAGCTTTTTGATAAAATTGATTTAAAGGGAGCCGTCAAAAACTCTAACTGAGCAATTACCAAAAGAAGAAGAAAGAAATAGAAGATGATGATTAGAAGAAATAAAAGAGGAAGAAAAGAACTATAAGAAAAGATAGAAAGGAAGAGAAGAAGAGGGAGTAGAAGTAGAAATAAGTATTACGTTAGTAGGAAGTAGGACCAGGAGAAAAAAGTCGTTAGATAGAATTTAGACGACGTTTAAGTAGCACTAGTCAACATCAGAGGGCGGTGTTGAAACAATTCCATTTATTGCATACAGTGTGCCATACTGTACGGTACAAAACACTGTCAGAGTACTTAGGGATTAAAAAGGGTTCAAAAAGTTAGAGGACCACCAAACTTTCATGATAATGCTAAACATTCCTTAAGTACTAATGTTTTGGGGGCTAAAAGAAGTGGAAAAGTCAGGGTTTTCTTGTGTAAAGATAGGATTTTTGTGGGATCACAGGACAGATGGAGGCAAATTTTCCCAAAACTGGTGCATTGGGGATTGACGCAAACCACACCCTCTGAGTCAAATAGTAGTAGTGTAGTAGCCATTAGCGGTTAGTGGTTATACCACGTTTTCAACATGACGTTCAAATAACTGGGGTGACTAGATGCATGAAGAGAAATCGAGGTCAAAACAGCCTCGTGGTGTGAAAGGTCGAAGGAGAGAGTGACAGCGATGAAGGGGTGTGAGCAAGAGAGGGGGAGGACGGAAGGCAGGTAAAGAGGGGGATAGAGGAGTATTGTTTGAATCGTATATTGTAATATTCTATTTGTTCAGGGACCAGAGCAGTTTGATGTGACACCGACTGATGAGTCTTCAGATGTATTCACGGCATGACGTGGGCTTTTGTGGACTTGGAACCACCTTAGCAAATGGGACTCGTAGTTAAAATATAGTAAACCCCACCCCTTCCTCCACAACTCCCCCACCCCCCCCCCTCCCCCCAACCTATCTTGCCTCTCCCACCTAACCCCCACTCTCCGTTGTTGTCTTCTCCCTACCCTTTTCCCGCTTCCTCCCCACCACTCCCACTCTTTTTTTTTGTTTTGTCTGTTGGGTGGTTGGGTGCTTATTGTTTTCCCTACCTTCCTCCCTTTCCTTATATATTATGTGACAGGTATTTAAAAAGACAATTTCGAAAATGAGAATAGACACCTACGAAAATTATTACCTCAACTCTTAATTAGTAACAGAGAACAATTTATACAGCCATAGGTTGTTGTAACAGCCCTTAAAATGACCTGTAGTATCATTGCACACCATTACTAGCGTAGACCTTAGGTGATGGCGGTGTTCATAATAGATTTAGCGTTTATGATATTTACCACTGGAGGAGTTTCTTTCGGAATTGTTTGTGAAGAGAAATGGAAACCCCAGCGGTCTGAATTATTGATTTTTCCGCCAGAAAGATAAGGGACTCCGGTAGTTTAGTTACGAGGTTAGAGAGACTTTTTAGAGAAAATCATCCACACACTATGTGTTTTGTATTAGTGTCTTTGTCTTATTATTCCATGATGTAATGCATGAATTTTGCAGTTAGCATAAGTAAAAGTACATGTAATCGTTCATATGTTGAGTCAACTCAGAGTATCATCCATTTCAAATACAGCTTCCTTGAAAACATCGGTTCGTAATGATGATAAATCAAACTGACAGTTCAAATTCTATCGATTGACAAAACTTGATAACCGCAGGCTCCAATCAGATGCGAGCTTGCTTATTCCAAAGGAAGGCCTGCGAGAATGGCTGGACTGTTTTGTTTGTTACCACATTTCGCGGTGGTTTCCGTTATTGTCAAAGAGTTGGATCGTACCGAAAGGTGACGCGTATACCCTTGAAATACACAATAAGATAGGGCCGTCGAGATGTTTGCGGCGTGTTTGCCACAAATATACGAGTTAAAATAGCATTGGATCAATTAAACGGGGGAGGGAGTATATTAATTATGATGAATAAACCCTAACATCTCACGGACAGGTAATTAAGATACAAATGGTTAAGTAAAGGACACAAATTCTTCCTATTTTATTGTGAATCCGCTGTCCTTATCGTGTGTTCCCAACACATATTTTACAATGGTGGCCATTTTAGTGTGTCAGGAAGGTTTCAACCGAGTTGACAGGGACTATGTATTAAAGACAGCCCGAATTAGCCAAAGCGAGGAGGAACGAGTCATCAATTTGTGTAGTCACAAGGAAGGGCTGAGCGAAATAAAACCGTCTTTATTTATATAGGTGAGAGGAACATTATGGGAGGGGATATATATAAAAAGTGACTCAGAGATTTCCGGGGTGAGGATTGCACTAAATTTTCAAACATTGGTTTTTACAATAACATACACCTAGATATAAGCTTTGTCCATATTATATACTACTTACCTGTGAAATAAATAAGCTCAAGTAGAAGTGCTTCATATGAAAATACCAATTATAAATTATAAAATCCGGATCCGGAATTTGCGTGACACACGTTATCACTAGGGACTGTATTATACTCAGGGCAGTTAGCCCAGGGGGGGTGCGGGGGGTGCGACGCACACCCCCCCCAAAAAAAATGACAAAGGTCCGCTTTATGATGTTGAAGTGAAAGTCAGATTTGCATGTTTAAGGTAAGTGTTCTTTGTCAATTGAAATAGTTTGGCTTTATCCTAAGGGGTGGTGGTTGCATGGATATGAAGGATTTTAAGAAGACTCTAAGCAGCGTAACCATCGCATTACGATTGTTCGTGTTTACTTCTATGCTGTTGGTTTTCAAACGCCTGGCGAAAAAAATTTTCTCCCTCCAAACAACCCCCCCCCCCCCCCCCCACACCCCCCCCCCCACCCACCCCCAGATCTTAGACTTTGGAGACGACGGTGAAAATTTTGGGTAACGGCGGAGCGCAGCGAGCCGGAAATTTTTTGTGGTACCCAAAAGGCCCGCTTCTGGCAAAATCCGCCACCCCCCCCGCATAAATTCCTGGCTACGGGCCTGGTGTTATCTGTACATAAATTTTTTGGGTTAACTTGAAAACGAAAAATCGATTCATCTCACTTGGCCTTAAAGATTATCATTAAGAATGATTAAGGCTATCTTAGTTCTAAATTATTTTTTTAATACTACACAAAAATATTTTTTTTATATTTTTGAAATCTCTGGGTCGGCCCTTGCAGGTATCCCTTACGTGAGTAAAAATCGAAAGAGAATTATTAATTCTAGGGAACTAGATAAAGGAACCTATACCCAGAGTACACGAGTGATATGGTGACCAATAACTAATATTTCCTTCAAGATGGTACGGAAAGGAAAACCAAACAACACAAAACATAATCATTTTCGACTGGGAGTGAGCCCAGGCCTTAGTGTGTTAGAGGGTTCTCTTGCCGCTTAGGTATCGAGGCTTGTATATACAAAGGGCTATTTAACAAAGGAACAGATGTGGAGGTAAGGGTATTTCGGAGTATTTACTGTGCACTGGAACAATGGTTTTATTGTAAAGTTGCTGTAGCATTTATTTCTTAATGAATGCGCTTATTTTGGGAAAATATAGTTAGATGAAAGCTATTGCAGTAAAAATGTATTAGTCGACCTTTTCCTTTTCACATAATTTGGACAGGTTAAGTTGCACAATTATATGTTTGTAATACCATTGTAACAGTATTCTTACATTTCCAAGCTTTAATTGATACGATGATGGTCTGACGATTGGAAATATCTATTTTAACATTACTACGGAATCTGTACGAAGGGGCGTGGCCTATGACGTTATTATTGTGGTCAAATTGGGCACCCCTTCTGGCCAATGTTTTACATATCCCAGGAAGGTTTTTGCCAGGTTCATTGCTGTTGTCCAGATAAGTGCACGATAGTGGTGAATGAAAAATTAGAGTATCTACTCACTACAGGGCCCAAGTGGAGGAAGAGTGAATGAAAGCTAGTATTGGATCGACAGACTTTCAATATATCGGCATGGGTAAGTGATGTGTTGGTGTATATAGGTTAAGGGTTGTGTGGTGTGTGATGTGTGGCTGTGTGTTTGTGGGGTGTGTGTGTGTGTGGGTGTGCGTGCGTGCTGCGACGTACGTACGGCGTGCGTGGTGGCCTTATGCGTGAGTAGTCTAGGGAAAAATTATGAAAAAATGGCAAGACTCTTACAACAGCAGGAAGATTATTAGGAAACCTTACAAAATAAGGAGAAGGGAACGTGAATTTTAAGAGGTTTGGTTACAAGGATTGAATGGTGTTAATCGTATTTTTAAACTTACGTTTTAAAGCAATAAAGCACCTTTTTTTAAACGGCCCCCAATTTCCCCGAGTTTTTATGTTGAGATTTTTGCACCAGTTTACATTGGCAATTGATAGTAAACCAAATCTGTGAATGGTAGAGCGCAAATTCTCTGTGTCAAAACAAGGGGAATTGTAATAGACGCCTTAATATCGGAAATCTCCGATAAGATTTCAACGGCTAATGGATGGAAACACCCTTACAACGTGTCTACGCTCATCCATTAGTTGTTCTGTCGGTTCGGAATTGTCAAATTAGGAGATCATTTCGGAGCGGTGGCACTATTTATCATGGACGGATATAAAGTTGGCGTTTCCAGCTCCGCCATTAAATTTAAATCACATCTAATTACAAGATCGCTTCTTTTATGGCAACTACGCATTTTGAGCATTCCTACTCCAGGTATTGTACTAGAAAAATTACAACAAAATGCAACTGTACTCATAGAAGTGAATATTTTTAGACTCAGTCTACAAAAAAAACGCATTTCTTTTGAAGCTCAGTAGTCATATTCGAGAGGTTGAATGATGCAGAATGAGTCCCCACTACCCAGGTAAAGTGATACATGCATAATTTTTGAATTACGTAACAATTGCATATTGTTGGGAGCTATAAAAACTTGACGTTGTGGTTGTTCCTTTTCGGTTCCAAGCCGGTTGCAAGGAACCACTTTTTAAGAGTTGGTTGTTCCCTTTACAACAACAAAACCTGGACACAAGAGGTTTCTAGGCTATGCCTGTCCAACGGCATTGTCAATTACGCCGAAGAGTACTGGCCTCGGACGGGGGAGGGAAGGGTACAAACAGCCAGAGTCGTGATTACTCGGGAGTATAGCAGAAGTACGGTCTGTAAAGCTAGACAATCGAAATAGACCACACAAATCTACAGGACGACCACGATGGACGACCAGAGGAGATGATCGCGACTTGCTTAATCTGTTGCGTAGAGGGGGCCGGAAATGTGCCAACGAGCTATTTCTCGTCGTTTGTGGAAAGAAACTATTGAATCACGTTCCCATCCAAACTGTTAAATCGGCGATGGTTCAAACATGGTTACTGAGCAAGACGAATTACCAAAAGTCCAAGACCAACCGTTCATCAGAGAGTTGATCGACTTCGCGGGGCTAGGGAGACATTAAGATTACAGCTTCAGAACTGGCGCGAATGTTGTTGTTGGCGAGAGCGCTATCCTTGTATCATAATCATAAAGAATTACACTGTAAAATCATTCCATGAAAAGGGTAAAAATATTTTTTTTTAGTAAACTTTGAATATGAGCAACAGTGTATGCAAAAATTTTTCGCAAATTTGAAAATGGGAACGCTCTTCACAAAGTGCTGTTATGGTGTTTGCAGGGGGGTAACTAGAAACTTGAATGGTGGGAGGGGGAGCAGGGGTTGGGGGTTGCAGAGCATTTGATGAGTGGGAGAATTGAAATATTATCGAAGACACGTGACAAAGGGCAGTTAATTTGGGGGAGAGGGCGGAGGGAGGGGGCAGCGGGTTCTGAAGCGGGGGCCTACCCCCCCACCCCCCCGGTTGCCCTGAAGTGTGCAGTCGGGTTGGTATCATCCTCACTATTAGCTGCCGACTGCGGAAAAAGTGATAAAGGTTTAAAAGGCAGGACCTGGGGATAAAATGTCGGATGTCTCCGAGTTTTTCACATGGTGTATAATTCTCAAGTGGTGATATGAGGCGAGTATTTAATGCTTGTATGTATGATAAAAATGCAAGGATCCAAAGTTATGGGGATCAATCAGGGGCGATAATAAAGTTCATCTCACAATGCAACCCAGTTTGGGAAATATCACCTCAATAAGTGTTGATCCACTTCAGAGTTATCACTCATTCAAATTAAGCTTCCTGTGAAAAATCGGTTCGTAATGATGATAAAATCAAACTGAAGTTTCAAATCTCTCGCTGACATAAATATACCGCAGGCTCAATCAGATATGCGAGCGTGATTTTAAATTCAAAGCAAGACCGTGCGAGGACTGGACAGTTTTGTTTTTATTTACAAATTTCGTCGGTTCCCGTTATGTCAAGAGTTGGATCTTACCGAAAGGTGACTGACGCTATACCATCGCCATACACAATCAGATAGGGCCGGTCGAGATTGTTGCGGCTGTTGCCACCAAATTACGAGTTAAAATAGCCTTTGGATCAAGTTTACACGGGGGATTTATATTAATTCCTGATGAATGAACTAACATATCACGAACATTTAATAATATAACAATGGGTAAAAGGCACAACGTTTCCTGTTTTTTATGTGAAATCGCTGGCATATCGAGTCTTCCCAAAACTATTAAAAATGGTGGCAGTTTGCTAGTAAGGAAGTTTCAAAAAGAGTTGACAGGGCTATGTATTAAAGACAGCCAAATTAGAAAAGCGAGGAGGCACGAGTCATTTCAATCTTGTGTGTCACAAGGAGCTGAATTCAAATAAAACCGTCTTGGACGTTCCTATTAAGGTGGTAAAACATATGATGAGGGGATATATATTAAAAAGCTGACCTCAGAGATTTACGGTTGAGGATGACACTAAATTTTTCCAATCAATATTTGGTTTGTTACATATAGCACTATTACATAATGCCCTGTTTTTAACTTACTCTGTGTGAAATAACTAAGCTCAAGTCGAAGTCATTCATATTGAATATCTCCAACTGATAAAATTATAAACTTCGGATCCGGAATTTTCGTTACACACGTTATCCTATGGCAGTGTTATATACCAGGGCCGAAGCCAGGGGGGGTGCGGGGGGTGCGCCGCACCCCCCCCCAAAAAAAAATGACAAAGGTCCGCTTTATGCTGTGGAAAGTAAGCTTTGCATGTTTAAGGTCCGTGGTGTCAATTAAAGTGGTTTAAGGGTTGTGGTGCATTGGTATATGACTGATTAAGCAGACTAAGCAGCTGTTAACCATCGCATTACCGAGTGTACGTTGTTTTATCTGCTGTGGTTTCTCAACGCTGCGAAAAAAATTTTTCTTCCCTCCCCCACCCCCCCACCCCACCCCCCCCCCCCCCCCCGCCCCACCCCCCCCCCAGACTCTTCAGAATTTGGAGACGACGGTTGAAAATTTGGTGGTCGACCGGCGAAGAGACAGACGAGCCGAAACTTTTTTGTTGGTACGCAAAGGCCCGCTTTGGCCAAATCAGCACCCCCCCACCCGCATAACTTCCCTGGCTACGCGCCTGGTTATGAAATGACATAATGCTTAGCATGAACGAAAAATCCGATTCCTCTCTAACTGTGGAATTAAGCATTATCATTAAGCATTAAGTGGCTATCTTTACGTTTCTAAATGTCTTTTTTTTAATACTACACAAAAAGTATTTCAAAATCTCTGTGTCGGCCTTTAAGGTTATTCCATTACGTGGTAAAAATCGAAAGAGAATTATTAATTCTAGGGAACTAGATAAAGGCAAAAAATACCCAGTACTTGAGGTGATATGGTGACCAAAACATAAATTACTTCAAGATGGTCGATCGGAAATGACAACCAAACAAACCCAAACATAAATAATTTCTCGAATGGGAGTCGAGCACCAGGACTTCTGTGTGGTAGAGGGTTTCTTGCCGTTAGGTATCGAGGCTTGTATATACAAAGGGCTACGTTTTAACCAAAGGAAAAGATGTGCGAGGTCAAGGGTCATTTAGGGTCAGTTACGTGCACTGGAACAATGGTTTTATTGAAAGCTGCTGTGAATTTATTTTACGAAATTTGCGTAGTTTTGGAAAATAAAGTTAGAACTATATTGCAGTCAAAAAGTATTAGTCTGACCTTTTCCTTTTAAATATTGGACAGGTTAAGTTGCCACAATTATATGTTGGTAATACCATGTCCCAGTATTCTACATTCCAATCTTTAATTGATACGATATGGTATGACTATTGAAAATATTCATTTTAACATTATACGGAATAGTACAGAAAAAGGGGCGGGTCTATGACGTATTATTGTGGGTCAAATTTGGGCACCCTCTGGAAAATTGTTTTACATACTCCAAGGAAGGTTTTTGCCAAGTAGTTTCATGCTTGTCCAGAAGTGCACGACGATATTGGTGTGAAAATTATGACGTACTACTTCACTACAGGGCCAAGTTGAGGAGGAGAAGTGAAAGCTATTGGATTCGACCGACTTTCAATATATTCGCTGGGGTAAGTTGATGTTGGTGTAGATATGTAAGGGTTGTTTGTAGTTGTGGGTGTGTGTGTGGTGTGTGTGTGTGTGTGTGTGTGTGTGTGTCGTGTGTGCGGGCGTGCACTTGCGTACGTACGTACGTGCGTGCGTGCGTGCGTTCTGCGTGAGTAGTCTAGGAAAAATTAATTGAAACATGGCAGACCTCTACAACAGCAGGAAGTTATCTTAGAACCATTACAAAATAAGAGAAGGGAACGTGAATTTTAAAAGATGGGTGTTTACACCGGATGAATTGTAAATCGTTTATAACTGACGTTTTAAAGCAATAACAGCCCTTTTTTAAGAGCGCCCCCAATTTACCCGGATATGTGAGATTTTTGCACAGTACATGGCAATGATAGTAAACAATCTCTGTGAATGTTAGAGCTCATAATTCTCTGTGTCACAAACAAGGGGAATTTTGTAATTAGACTACATTCATATCGGAAATCTCCGATATAATGATTTCAACGGCTACTGGAAACACCCTTACAAGTGTCGACGCTCATCCATTTTGTTATGTCGGTCAGGAATTGTCAACTTAGAGGACATTTTTCGAGAGGGCACTATTTCATATGGACGGATATAAGTTTGGCGTTTCCCGCTCCGCCATTAAATTTTAATCACACTCTAATACAAAGATCGCTTCTTTTCTGCACAAATACGCATTTTTGAGCAATTACTACTCGCAGGTATATTTACTAGACAATTACCAACACAAATGCACTGTTACGCTAAAGTTGGATTATTTTTTAGACTCCGTCTAAAAACGCATTTCTCTTTTGAACGCCTCCGTCGTCATATTAGAGTAGGTGAACGATTACATAATGAGTCCCCACGACCCAAGGTTTAAAGTGAATCCATGCATAATTTTGAATTAAGTAACAATGCATATTGTTGGGAGCTTAAAATTTCTACGTTCTGTTGTTTGTTCCTTCGCGGTTCCAAGCCGGGGTGCAAGGAACCTACTTTTCAAGTTGGTTGTTACCTTTTAAACAACAAAACCTGACACAGAGGTTTCCTAGGCTATGCCTCGTCCAACGGCATTGTCATACGCCGAAGAGTACTTGCACTCTGACGGGAAGGGTACAAACAAGCCCGAGTCGCTGATTTCCTCGGGATATCGCAGAGTACGGTCTTTAAAATCCTCAGGAAACATAATCGAAATAGACCACGAAAATATTACAGGACGCCACGATTGATACCAGAGGAGTGATCGCGAACGCTTAATCTGTGCCGTCGCGGCGGAAATGTCAATGAGCCGTCTTCGTCGTTTTTGTGGAAAAGACACTATGAATCAACGTTTCCATCCAACTGTACATTCGGCGATTGTTTCAAACAGGGTTATGAGCAAGACGACTGCCCCAAATATCCACGACCAACCGTTCATCGAGTTGATCGACTTTCGCTGGGCTACGGGAGACATAGAGTAACAGCTCAGACACTGGCGAAATGTTGTGTTTGTCTGGCCGAGAGCAGATACATCCTTGCAATCATAACATAACTCACACTGTAAGAATATTCTATGAAAAGTGGTTTAAAAACTATTTTATTCCAAACTAATGAGCAACAGTGTATGCAAAATCTCAAATTTTGAAAAATTGGGAACGTCTTCAAAATGTGCTGTTATGGGTTTTGTGCAGTTGGGGTAACTCGGACCTTGCAAATGGGGGGGGGAAGCAGCAGGGGGGGGTGTTTGCAGAGGCATTGATGAGTGGGCGAATTTGAAATCTTATCCAGAGCAACGTACAAAAAGGTGCAGTCATTGGGGGAGCTGGCCTGAGGGAGGGGCAGGAGTTTGAGAAGGGGGCGCTCCACCCCCCCAACCGGTTACGCAGATGAATGTGTTCCATTAGTTTTGTCTCATCATAACTATTAGATTGTCCTACATGCGGAAAAAAAAAGGTTAAAAGGGAGGCCCTGGGGGCTAAATGTTAAGGATGCTCGAGTCTTTTCAAATCGTTGTCAAATTCTTCAAGTGGTTATATGAGTCGAGTATTAATCTTGTATTTTTGATAAAAATGCAAGGATCCAAAAGTCTAGGGGGATCACTCAGAGGGCGTATATTAAGTCCATCTCACAAGCCACCAGTTTTGGGGAATAAATATCACCTCAATAAGGTCAGTGATTCCCAAATTGAATTCTTAACAAATTAAAACTCTGGACTTTTACACTGACTTTAGCCCACAAGCACTAGTACTTTAGGTGATATTAGTTATAATCATGGAAGACATTGTGTTTCTTAAACTTTTAAAACACATTTTATCTGACACTTGTCATGTGTTTATACGGGATTGGTACATGCGTTAGGATTTGATTCAAATCACCTCAAGATTACTCTCTATACATAATAGAGAGTTGAGGCAATATCATTTTGTGGATAGTACACGGTAAAAATGATGATTAAATTTTACCTCAAGTTCATTAAAGGAAACAAATATTTTTATTGAGTAAAATTTTAGTCAAAGCTGAATAAACCACGCCAAGGAGCAGGTTGATAGTTTTACAAACCGGGCGTAAGGTTTACTCATCTTTGAGTAAGATTTTACCCAACATACAAGACTCATTTCGCATTCTCCTCTGATTTATGAAACTTCTCCATTTAAAGGTCATACATGTTATTCCCCCTCTTTTATTGAGGGAATGTCATGGTTGGCCCCCTTCCGCTCTAAAAATAGGATTCCCTGAACCCCCCCCCCCGCGTTAACTCGGAACAAATACATCTGAGTTATTTCCAAGTTCATATGCAGGGGGTGGGTTCCTAGTGTCTGTTATGTCACTTTCATGTATTGATTTTAGTGACAGTGTTTTTCTGCCCCCCCACCCCCGGCCCCTAAGCTTAAGACCTTTGCATATTCCTCGAGGTTTATATGCTTCACATTTTATATGGGTTTAAAGGCCCCAAAACACTTCTTTAGGACAGGGGCGTCAATCGCTACACTCTAACAAAACAGTGTTTAGAAAGGAAGACATGGTGGTGTTTAGAGGTAGGGTCTATTCTCAACGATGTTTAAAATAAAACGGTGGTTAGGCCTAACCTGTGGTTAGCTAAACGCACTGTTTAAAAAATACTGGACCCTTAATCTCTAAACTGTCCACATAGCACACACCAACTTTTAATTCTAAACAGCTGGGTTTAATTTCTAGGCACAAAGTGTTTACATGCAAAACTTAACCCTATAAACACCATCTTGCCTACTTTCTAAAGTTAAAACACTGTTTTTCAGGGTATCAAATCGTGGGCGGTATGATTAGTTAATATAGGGTTTGGGCAATTTAGGCTTGCTTACGTACTTTTTGATAATAATTCTCACTTTATTTGGCAGTCTTTTAATGTGCGATCGGGAGGAATGGAGACTATACGAGGTGGGTTCTCCGTAAGTATTGGCACCAATGCTAGTAATTTTCACCGGGTACATCGACTACCCCAACAACTACGTTAGCAAAAGCTTTAGTGCAAGTGACAGTGGCCGCGAAACAGGAATCTATAGAAATACTTGATGGAAAAGGATATTCATCACTTGTAGCAAGCCAACGAAATTGATCCCAAAAGATAGCACCATATATTGTTGGAATATCGGTTTTGTTTGACCGGAGATAAAAGATTGGTTAATGCCTTTTGTGATCAAAATTTAATGATGAAAAGTACATTTAGATTGACCGAAATGGTAAGACAAATATTTGTTTGTCTAGTTATGTTATTATCAACATGAACTCAAAGAAAAAAACAGGAATATATTTTAAAAATATGACGAAAGTAACCGTTTGCATCTATCTACGCGAAGTAAAACGAACAAATAGCTAGTTTGCTAGTTGTAAATTGTTTATCTATTTCAAAACAGGCATAATTAATGATGTGGTATCACCGGAAAAGCCTGTTCCTCAATATCTTTAATTGGATGCCAAGATAATTCCAATCCCCAGTTAAGTATAGGCCGAGCTAGAGTCTTTTGAATCAAGTAGCCAGCTTTTTCCCCCATCCACGGATTACCTATTTGAAATGCACAAGCGGCAAACTAAGCAAATAACTCCCCAAAATGGATGATAAGGGTATGTATATGTTTATGCCAAATAAGTGGTATCTTAGAGGTGTAAAACGCCAGTTGATTAATGGTAAATTTGATTGAAACACTTTTTCAAGATGTGGCATATTTTGGTCTCGAAGTTATAGGCAATACATTAAACATCAAAAAGCTTGTCACCGATGTCTCTGTCTTTCAATGAACTCTTCCAGAAGATGATACATGTGTGAAGTTGATGGATTTTTAAAATGATGTTATGAGATGAGGACGTTAGAAACGTTCAGAGGGCGTCGATTGTTAAAATTTAAATGTGGCGAATTTTGTGGGTTAAATGGTGTCCCATTTATTCTGACAGTCAATAAATAGCCCGATTTTCTTTTCGACATTGATTTCTTTCGCTGAACGCCATTAAGAGCGCAAAAAGGCGTACTACTTGATTCAAACGACGATAGTTCGGGCTATACCTAACCGATGTGAATGATCTTTGCAGCAGGTTAAATATCTGTTACATAAATCAGGGTCATTTTTTTTACTATCCTGTAGGTTTCTTTTGAACTAATCAATTGCAGGGTAAGTTAAGAAAACTTGCTACAAAAAATTCAAAAGTCATATCTGATGTTCTTAGATTCTGCCTGCCAAATTACTCACCTGCTATGGATTTGAAATTACTCAATGTATTGTATGAATGGGATTAAGACAATAGTTGGAGATTGCCACAGAAGGAAAGAAATGTACCTTTGTGGGTAGATTCTTTGATATTAGAAGTCCCAAGATGCAAACGAGGTAGTTGCCCCGGGGGGGGGGTGGCTATTGATTCCGTCAGACGCTACTGCACAACATCATTACAGTGCAGACGGAATCAATTGTAATACAAATCATTTGCTTACTTGGGACTTCTCTAAACGTCAGTTAGAAACATTCAAAACCCCACCTGACAAGAAGCATTGGAGCGGGATGTGGAAATTGGTCCTAGATCTGACAGCAAAAATACCGCGGACTCAATTTTTGCGGTGATGTCAGATTTTCATGGGGCCAGGGGGGGGGGGGGGCACTTTATTCAAAGGTGGATATGATGCGGTGAACAAGAAAACGCGTAAACGGGT